>VXAX01005465.1:426475-560493 GCA_013399835.1 Leptocoma aspasia | reverse complement strand
CTTTGTACAGAGGTACTATAATATTTCCTGCCTTATTTTCAATGGCTATTCTAACAATTGTTAGTTTCTTATTTGTGTTTTAGCCATGGCTTAGCTCCCATCTGTAGCTTGCAGAGAAGATATTTTCTCTATGATTCTTTACTAATACTTCCAAAGTTCCAAGCAGTTTCACATCTCTCTTGGTTTTGAAAAGGTTTTATCATCAGCAGTTATGCTTCTGGTAAGCACTTCTTAAAATCTCTTTCCTAAAAGTTTGTTGTTAATTTATTCAGTGTTATTTTATTGAATAGTCAGACATTTTTTTGTCTGCATTGTTTTCTATTTAGAGATATAGAATATACATTCACGGCATCAGCAAACTTTGTTATTTCACTTTCAACCCCTTCTCAGAGATCACTCACTCCACAGACTATACACAGACTGTATATGTCCCTTTGGGCACACCTTTCATTGGTCTAATTTCAAACCACAATTTTCCTTTTTCTCCCCAGTGCCGTGAATTCAAAATTTATTCTTATCTCGCCATGGTTTAATTTCTTATGAGCTTTTAGTAAAACAAATTTTTGAAATGTCTTTGAAACCCAAGTACATTTCATAGATCATAAACATCTTCACACACCTATTCTCAGAGTAAAAATATATGAGGCAAGACTATTCTTTTCTTAGGGAAATATTTCCCAGAATGCTTTGTTTATACACATATCTCCTCATTTTATTCTTTAGACGTTGATCTGCCTGGTATGAAGGTTAACCTTTCTGGGCTATCTTTCTTTGATATCTCCTAGGAGATTTTTATCATGTTTTGTCACATTTGCTACCTCTTGGTATGGCGAATTACTTAAATGATAAGCTGTACACTGCAGCAATTTCACATCTGAGTTCTTTTAGAGCTCTTGAGTGAATACCATCTGCTCCTGGCAGTTTGTCACTATTCAGCTTGTACAGTAGTAAACCAGTTGGAGACAATTCCTCAGTCTCCCCTTTTGTAAAAAATGACTCAGTTGGAAACCTCAGCTCCAGACTTCATGAGTCTTGCCTTCCTTGAACCCTTCCTTTATTTTATCACTGGCAATTAAATTCAGTGATTATGTCTGTACTGGCAAGGAGTTCAGACCAATCTGTGTAGATATGCAACTGTTGCTGAGGCCCTGCTACTCCACCACCCATTTTTCAGTATCCTTGTTTTCTTGTAAAGAAATATATGTATTTATAGGTCTAATTCTAATCTAGTCCCATGGACTGAAAAACCACCTGGCATGTATTAGGTACACTCTCCTTCCAGATTAGTTTCTTTTGAAAGTAATCTAGGTCATACACTCCAAAATTGCGCTCAGCCTGGAGCAAGGGATGGTGGAAGATGTTCCTGTTCATGAAGATTCCTCCATAGGGTACACAGCTGATGTCACACATTGATTCAAACAGAAGAAGTTACTTCTGGAGATCAACTGAACAAAAGGAGACAGGGTGACAGGGAGTGAGAGGGGGGAAAGAGATAACTCGCCTAAGTGGATGTCTAAGAAAGAAGTGGTGGAGGGCTCCCAAGGTGAATATATTCCCTGGGCATCCTCTGCAGTGCAGCAGGGTCATCCAGTAATTCTTTGGCCATGGTAACTTTTATAGAGCTTTTGTCCCTATCAGTTTGGTTGTTTGGTTTTTTTTTGGGGGGGGGAGGGGGTCGTTGTGGAGCTTTTATCTGTTTGGTTTTTTTGTTTGTTTGTTTGCTTGGCTGTTTTAGTTTTGTTTAGATTTTGGGGAGAGGAGGTTGTGTTTTTCTGAGGGGGAGAGGGGCTATTTATAGTGCTGTCAACACTGATTAGAACACATTTTATTAGGGACAGTTACATGATGATTGGGTTTTAAATTTTTTGTATATATTTTATTGGGTAAAGTAAAATAAATGTAAACCCTAATGCAAAAGATAAAATCCAAGTGCAGAAAAGACGAGAAACAAGGAGTGATTTTTATGTGAGTGCCCTGAGAACTAGCTGTAGAAATAATATTGGGATTTAAGCGTTAAAGGCCATAACAACGACAACATGAGCTCCATGGGGAAAAGTACTGCCCCAGAAGCTCTGGAAAACAGTACCAACAGCTTGACTGGAGGAGCAGAGAGATAGAAGCAGGGGAAAGTCAAACTACTGAGCTGCACCAGAAGGCCATGAGCCGTACAAAGGCACTGTGCCACTGGGAGCAGGGACTGCACAGAGAAGCTGCACTCTTGATCCAAACTGCAGCCTACCAGTGCATGTCCAGCATCTCTGCCTGGGAGAAGAATCCTGGCCCTGTTGTTTCTGAAAAAGAGTTGTAAGAAAAAAAAAATTGAAACAAGATGCTATAATCTTATATCTTGATATATAAAGACATCAAGATAGCAGTGTGTTTATTTTGTCCACTTAGCAACTATTTGTTTTTAGGTTTGTTTTTCTACTCATCTTTTCTTTTTAGTTTTCTAATGAATAATTTTGCTTTGTGCTATTTTGAATGCAAAATAATTTGTATAATTTTATTTCTGAAACCTATTTTCTTCTATTTTTAGCAGTTATAATTTTGTACATAAATATTTTGTCTTTTCACCCCATATTTTAATTCTGTTTTAATTTAGTTTCTGTCTTTCTACATTTTCCCTTTTAGAAGTTTAAGATGCATTGCTGTCCCAGGTTTCTCTCCTTTATAAGAAAGTTGAATTTGAGTGTATATAGTATGAGGCAGCATATGGTATAGTAGTGAATTGTAGTAAGAAAGACATACAGGGAGGTACAATTAGTTTCCAACTCCCATTTGAATGTCAGTGATAGCTGGTTGCTTCCAGCCCTCCCTCTGCCCATTCCTCTCCACGCCTGCCCCAGCTTTGGGGATCACCTACCTTGTTTTTAAGCAGCATGACACACAAGTTGTGAAGCATATTAAAGCCCTTCCTTTTTTTTTAATTATTGGGTATGACACACTGTACACTTAAAAAAGCTGCTCAGAGGGAAAAGTTTTTTAAAATTTTAATTACGTTTCTATAATTATTGAAACAGAAACTAACTCATGAGGATCCAAATAAAAAAAGTCATTTCATACTTGAAAGGTTCCAAAATGTGGTACTCTCTGTTTCTGAGCTCATAAAACAGTTTTGGGTATTGTATATCTGACATATGCATCTTTCTTGGTATCTCCCTCGGGTGTTCTGACATTAGAGAACATAGTTCTTGGTACACTGCTCACCAGCTGGAATTACTTACTGCTAATGGAGACACCAAGGAGGTACAGTGATGTTCTTTAAATAAATTTGGGGAAAAGACAATAAATCAGTATGACTTTTATTTCTTTGGAAGTGTGATAGGAAATAAAATATAAATAATGGATTTTTCTCTGCTTGATGCAATTTCTGCATCATACATTTGTTTCTGCCTTACTTGTCTTCTATTTCAGACTGGTAAGTAAGGTAAGTAAGCAAGTGAGTAAGAATCTTAATTTCTATTATATAGTCTACAAACTTGGTAACAAACATAAGAAAAGTAATAAATCTCCCTTTTCCTCTTTTCTTCTTTTCCTTTTTCAGTTAGACAATCATGGTCTTTAATTGTTTATTAACTTTTCCAATTACAGAGACAGGAGCAAACAAGGAAGGCAGCACACATGTTCTGACCCAACCTAAAAAGTGATAGGTGTCCTTGAAGCCTTTTTTTTTTTGGTTAAGTAATTGAACAGTGTGGTGCAGTTGTGCACAGAGGGAGTGGAGGTGATTTTGTTGGTATATTCCAGCACAGCAGAGACAGCGAAGCTCTCTCTCTCCTTCTCAAATGCTTTAAGTTCCTTGACCTTTTAAATGCATTTTGGCCACTAGCACTTTATTAAAAAGACAAAGACAAGTAGATGTTAGATTGACATTTCATTTCTCTTGGGACTGAAAATAATTATTTGAATGTAGAACACCACCAAAATATGAACATAACTCTGCAGAAAGATATCTGTTTTCATCTTTGAGAAAAAGAAATTCTTATTTTCTAAATTGCCAATTCTCCCACTTCACCTATTCATCCTATTCAGTTTTGCTACATTTGGCCTGGAGAGCTATCTAAATATTTCTTAGTGATGGTTCTAATTATCCTAGCCAAGACAGTAAATAAGTAGGACACCAGAACTAAAACAGGCAAGTCAATAAATCCAATTATTTATTTAAATTCTTTCTGTTAAAACATACTTAAAGAATTCCAGTGGCAAAATCTAATTTATGTAATGAATAATTTTTTTCCAATTCTTTTGTTCGCTGGATGATGCAGTATGTGCCATACCCCAGTATCATTCTGCAGCTTTTATTTCTGTGTGTTGTCCAGTTTCCAGTAGCAACTGAACAAGCTTCAAGTAAATTAAAATTGATGGAAACTGAGAATACCATATTTATTCAAACTGAGGTGTGTCTCATAACATTAAGGATGATTGCAAACCTCTTTGCAAATGTAAGACATGTAGCATGGTATCATCAGCAAGAGAAACGTAGCATTAATAAAATAAATGAATATTCTACGTAGTCTGTCTTAAGAGTGACCTTCAGAGAGTAATGGAGTGTATATTCTCTTATTCACAGTCTTTTTACACTGTGAGTCTGGTGGCAAATGTCACAAGAGGGAACTTAAGATTTTCAACATTTCTACCATTAGACTGACTTTCTACGATAATAGATTTTCTTTCCCTTTGAATGTCATCAAAAGAGAATAAGCTGGGAAAGGCAGAGAAGTATGTGTGTGTTGGGGAATAAATTGTGAGTCAGTCTCTTTAGAGCTTTCAGAAAGGCTTTGACTCAATTTGAATTTGAATTGACAGTCTGAGGTACTTCATTTTTTAGGATCAAGTTACCTCTTTTACAAACTACATTTCAAAAATAAAGCAACACAGTACATATTTTGAAAGGAATTTTAAATAATGTCCAGAACCAGATGAGCTGCAAAAGCTTCAGACCATACTGTTAGCCTTTAAAGCCTTGGGAGCGACTGCAGAGGAGTTCAGGAAGAAGCAACCAGACAGGCCATGAAATCTGAGTGATACCATGGGCTCCAAAAAGGACTTGTGCAATGCCATTTGATTCCTGCTAAGCTTTTTGATTCATATCTTTTGCAAACTCATGGCATCTGAAAGTGGACAGGAAAAACATGTATGTATTTATGTTGTCAGGTGTTATTTCTGAGTAACAGGTGAAAATTCCATATCCACAAGTAAGATATGTAGCTTTAATTTCTAACCCAAGGACTGTGAGGCATTTTCCAATGCACAGTTTCATCAGATTATAGGGAAGGTTTAAACTCATAAGTATTCCCTGTACCTGGGCTCTGTGCCTCTTCAATCATTATAAAAAGCTTTAATTGGGTAAATGGATACCTTAGGGTTTTACTGCAACTGAATTTCACTATCAGAGAAGCATCCAGACTTGAGCTGCATCTGGAATGAAGAGCTATGGTACTCAAGATAAATTGATAAGGTTTGCACCCCATTTGTGCTCTGAGATTCCTGCAAATAAGCTTCTCATTGCAATATCTCTCTAGAAATGTTTTCAGGTTAACTTTGCTTCACAGGACATAGAATATTTCACTTTTCTTCCTTCAGGCACTATAATTCATTCTTACTGAAAAAAAACCAAAGGTGTCTTTCTTCTTCTAGCTATTAAGACATAATAAACTGGGTAGACCTCTGATATCTAAAAATTGGTTGTGAATTGTCCATCTCAGAACCTAAAGCACTTGAACGTATATTTTCACTGCTACAAGTCAGATAATTTTTGCCATTTTTACCTTTGCATTCAGAGAACACAGTAACAACTGGCATAGCGCTAAGATGACAAGCTTTTTTAATTCTTGTTTAAATGCCATTGAAAAAATTCCAAATTTAAAAATCTCTTTAAATTGGAAAAAGCACATCCTTAGAGGCATGCCAACCCTCTTGCACCAAAACCTGCTAAGAAACAGGTACTCATTTTTTGGTTGAGATCATGGGTGAATCACAGAAGAGTCCAAATCCTTTACCTTTGTATTGTTCAAACAGTTTATAAATCCTCCCCTGAAAAAATGGAACATATTTTTGGCAATGATTTTATTCTTGTTTACTAAGAAACCTCTGTTTTGAATTATTCTTTTCTAATGACTGATTAAATTTGACTGATTGACACGATGGTTTTCTAGTAGGTTTTTAGAAAGAAGTTGTTTTTTTTCTTGCAAGCACATAAATTATGATAATTTTTTTAAATGTGATTATATATAAATATGGAATTAGTGCTTAAAGATTAACACTAAAAGAGTCTACAAATATTAGTTTTCTCCCATGCACTTACAATTAAAATTTACCAATTCTTCTGCCATACCTTTTCTTCATTAGTTTTTTATAAGTAAAGTTTGGGATTATTATTTAGTTTTACTTTCACTAAGGGAAATTACAGTACCAGGGAACTGAAATTCCAAGATGTGCTACTACAACAAGACCCCAACCCAATAAAATTGGTGCTTGAAGCATACAGTAAGCTGAGGGCCCAAAAGCTTTTTCTTTTGGGGCACATCCGGGATAAGTTCTCCCCATATTATACAGATTTAGTGGTAGAAGTATCTTTATAAATATCATTCCTCTTTAAAAAGAAGTACTAATTTTTTAATTCGCTGAGGCTTTGAAGGTTTGCATTAGAAAATAGACATTTTTTCCCCATAAAAGCACACTATTTACTGGGCTTTTTACTGAAATGAAGTGTTGGAACTATTGCCTCCAAAAGGGCCCTTTACCATAGCAACAGCCCCATAGAAAGCAGTTGTGCCAAAAATAGATCCCTTAAATAAAATAGAGAATAACATAAACTTGGTGTCTACAAGTTTTGCCACAAAAATGATGCTTCACAATATTAATATCCCAACTATTCTCAAAAATTGTGTAGTGTGGCATCCTGCTCTTGTGTTTCCACATTTTACAAGTCATTGGATAGTTATTTTGCTCTTTAATTGTTGATGACCTTGTTGACTTGGGGGAGAAAGTGTAGTTGCTAGCTGAAAGAAAAAATGGTAAAAGGCTAAGGCACATTACTATATTCCATTGTAGAGAAAATTACTTACCTTTAACTGTTCAGTGAAGAAGTGAAACATCTGAGAATCTGTTTCTTAATGGTTTTCCTTACAGTGAGCTGGAGTCTTAGTGCTAGATAAAACAAAATGATGGGCAGATTTTTGAATTGCTTTTGTCTCTCTGCTTAACCCAAGTGGCCTTTTAAAGCCCAGTCTGTGAAAGGAATCTTGAGGGTTTGAAGAAACCGTCAGGAATAACCCAGTGATTAAGGAGAGAGAGATCTATGATTAGTGTGAATTTGTCATTTGTTCATTTGTCTTTATAACATTTAGGACTTAGTTTTGCCTGGCTATATGCTGATAAACTCCTGGCCCTGAAAGCCCCCCAGCACTCTTTTTTTTTTTTTCCCCTGTCACATGCAATTCCTTGTCAGCTTGTCTCATGGTCTGGAGTATACGAACCAAAAACCAGTTTTCTGTTCACTGTAATCCAGCAAGGTTTGAGTGATTTCAAGGTGGCCTTGTGTCCCTGAAAATAGATGTGTCTGTTTCATGTGTCCTCACAGTCCCCTGGGTTATTCTTAAATTCCTCATCTCATCCAAGAATGGGCAGTTTATAAATCAGGTGAGGTATGCAGTCCTTAATAACCTGTAAGTCCTGTACCTTGTAAATCTTGCAGCTGAGAGGAAGACAGCTTTGTCTGAAACCATATAATATACAAAGTAATCTAAGAGGCAGATTTAATTCTTTGATGTACAGTTGGCATCACATTTAATGCAAAATCATCTATGGAGTCTGAGCACTGGGAGAGAAATGAGAGAAAGCTGTGAGCCATTTGCATATTCAAATTGCAGGGTCTGACAAATCTGCTGACGGGACCAAGTTATTAATGGGATTCTGGCACTGTCTAGAAATGGATACATAGCATTTATTTTATTCCTTAGTTTGTTATGATAGTTTTCCTTTAACAATCTGTGAATTACCTAAGCCTCACTCTGAAAGTAAAATTATTACATGTCTTTCCTGGATCACTGGTCTTGTTTATAGGAAAGGGATTAGGAGCAGCTAGTGTCTGATTTCACAGCAGGGTGTACTTCAGTGCTTCCAGTGCTGGCTGTAAACCTTGTTTCTGGACAGCCCTTTGATCTCTGTCCTGTATAAACCAATTCAGCCTGTGGCCCGTAGTGACTTACTATGGAAACAGATAAAGCAAGATTTGAGAGTGAGTGTCATAGCTGCACAAATCTTCAGCATTTATAGGATTTATCATTTCACATGAGGAAGGAGCTTGTCTCACAGGTGGGGAAACATACAGGGCTGGACAAATTTTCTGTCTTATGCCATAAACATTGTAAAATGCTATGTTCAGTTTAATTTAGTCAAAAATTCTTTAGAATACAAATGTGAACACATCTGTCTTCAGAGTATCTGCAGAGATCTGCTTCAGAGTAACAGGCATTGGCTTTTAAAGGTAGGCAGGTATTTACACTGTGGGAGATGGACAGATGCTTTGAGGACCAGATATGTCAGTGACACAGATCTGTCACAATCTGTGAATCACATTTGAAAAATCTAAAATCACAGAAGGTCTTAACATTAATAATAAAAAAAGTTTTCAAGGTTCATTTCATGCCAGACATATGGAATAAGGACAAAGTAATGGATCAGCCTTTGTGATTAAAATTAAAACGGTTTATGCTATTTATATTGTTTAGCTTGTTTAGCAGAAGCTTAGCATGATGTCCAAAACTAATAAGGGAAGCTCCAAGGAAATATTCTGTGTACATGAATTTTACACTCTACTTTAAATATTCATTTTCTAATCATTTCTTAATCACAGTAGTTAACACTGGAGAATGTAATTATTATTGGCAGCACAGATCACTATTAGCAAAATTAGATCCCTACTTATTATCATATTACCATAGATGCATTATTATTATAGAATAACCTTTACTTAGCAACTAACCAAAAGTAATTATAGCAATTGATTTGAACATTCTAATTCAGGGAAAACATCTTACTTCCCTTTATGAAGAACCCAGTGTCATCATAGCCAGGTAATAGGATAGCTCACATGTATCAATGTACACTTAATGTTATTCAAACAAATTCCTTAACCCAAAGTGGTCCTTCCTGTATATCTGCATAACTAAGTCGCCATGGCAAGATTAACTTGAAGAGAGAATTTGATACTCTTGACTAGCTGTTGAATCTGTACTTTATGTCATGAATGGTTACAGCAATGCACAATACTTAATATGTGCATTGCTGTAACCATTCACTTAGAGTGAAGCTTTGGCTGACTTTTTCTTGAAGATAGGCTCCAGAGTGAAAATATTCTCTAGCTTTTGAGACTCAGAAAGCTTGGTAGTGCTTTTTACACAGGGTGTATCTTTTGTTGCACACCGCTCTTTAATGTGTGAAACAGTATTTTTCTTATCGAAAAGAAAACTATTTTATGCTATGTATCATTTTGGTATCCAATTGTTGAGACATCTCCTAAGAATAGAACAGGATATGGTCAGGCAGCTATAGTAATAGGATTAGGTCAATACACAATAGCTATGAATATAGAAAAAAACTGCTTGTTCCAAAAATTCTGAATGTTGAAAAGGAAGTAGATAAGAAAAGCCTGTCTGAACTGTAGGATTAAGGGAAAAGTTTAGAGAACACTAGGAAACCCGTTACCAAAATAACTATATGTAAAGAAAGGCTGAAAAGGCAACAGTGGGTTGCACAAGCAGGTTGACAAACTGCACACTTGCAGGTGTTCATGCTTGCCACAGCACACAGCTTTACAATACTTAATTCCAGGGAGCAAGAGGGAATGGGTTCAGGAAAACAATTGTAGTAATCTCGGTAAAGCCACAGAGATTTAGGAGAGAAAATATCTTCTGTTGGACAATGGAAATAAAAAAGACATTGAAGCAGAGCCTAGCTCATATACAGCGAAGTTTCTAAGGTATAAATGCAACTTCTGTGTAGTTTTTGATAGAAGTAAAGAAATATTATGGGTTATTTTATGTGAGTTATAAGCTGTAAACCACTAGTAAATAGAACCAAGCTTGCTGTCAGACATACTTTGAGGCTGTGATCCTATGGTTCTGAATCCTTTCAGAGTACTCAGCAAGACAGGGAAATAAAAGCTGACAAAACTGAACTGTACACACACAGCTTGGCAGACAGGATCCCAGAACAACAGCACTACTGCATGCAAGTGAATCATTGCATTGCTTGCATGGTTCTCCCTGGCATGGTCAGGATATAGGAGATGTGGCACATGTGCTTGCATCAACTTCAAGTGTGAAGTTTGATTATTTAAACCTGCAGTGCCAGCAATTTCGAAATCTGACTTTTCCACCAAAGTCAGTGAGATTGGCAGTTCTTCATGAAGAAGGGAGGATCATTTACTTTTCAGTTTTTGTGAAGGGAAGTATGTTAAAAAAAAGAGCAACATTTCTAATCTTCAATAATTGCTGGGAAGCATTTAAACAGTCTTTCATTGCAGCTGTCTAACTGAGAGGCAGTCTGAATATAGAATGATTGATGTTCCTTAAGGTAAACATGCAGACTTATTATGCAAAAGGAAGAATGGCCTTGTGATATAATATCCAGCACTGATGCTGTGTACTATGTGTATTCATCTACAGCCTTACAAGTAACTTGTCTGAAAATAAGGACTTTTATAAATAGGAACTTGTAAGGCATCCTTGCAGGCAGTGACAACTTCTCTGAAAGATGTCTTCTTAGACTTTTATTTTATTGCCAAAATTAATTTGGCAAAGATATGAAATTAATGAAGGTGCACAGGACACAATCTGGTCAAAGAAAAACAAAGGGGACACCAGTTTTGAAAGATATTTCATCTAACTTTTAGTTATGGAAAATAATTATACTTTAAATTATTACATGGTTTATTATAGATAAGCTACATTTTTGCTATTTTTTTATCCTATTAGCTTTCATGATATTGTTAGCTACTTATTTCAATACAAGATATCACCCCCACAACCCTTAATTCAGCATACCACAACTCTGTATGTCTACATTTGATTTATTGTTACTATCTTAAGATTATTTGTTTTGAAAAGAACTGTTCAGGAAAATGTGGCTGGAAATGTTGTCCAAATTTCATGACTAGTTTCTTTTGAAGGAAAACATCATTCAGAGCCAGATTGTAAAGTTCATTTCAATCCTTAAGCATTTTTTTTAATGCCAATTAAAACCAACAGACCAAAAAAAAATTTCTACCTCTGCTGCCAGGTAACCTAGAGAACAGAGAGGAAACTGTTTTACTCCTCCCAAAGTGCATAAGGGCCAAGATGCTTTTCCCAAATGCATCATAAATATCTTGGAAGTCATCAGTTTTACTTATCATAGTACTGAGGGTCCTTCAGGATAACTGGGTTGCTGGATTTCATACTCAGCTGCAGATGTGTTCTCAAAGGCAGGGACCTAATATTGCCTAAATGCCTCTACTATTCCAGTGCATGCTTGCTTGAACATCACTTACACAAGGAAGGTTCTGAGATTAAAGTAGATCCACAGAGAGTATAGGAAGAGAAAATATTTGATTGTTAAGTGAAAAAAGAAGTCTTTTAGCCTTAATATTGTCATCTCACAACTGCACTGAAGGCAATTACATATAACATCTATTAGTCCCTTTTTAATTTTATCTATCATAGTATGTTATTTATGGTTACAACTCTTCCATGTTTCATCAGACTATTAATCAGTTTCTGCCTAAAATTGTTTAGTTTTCTTTCCACAGTGTTTTCAGCCACTGAGAAGCTATCAGGGTGTATAAGGAGACCAAAATAATCACTTCCATGTAATTTTCCTTGCCTTTGTTGATACATGATTTTGTTATTGTACTGGATAATTTTGATAATTTTTTGCAGTCTTAGGTCCTGCAGCATTCAACATCAAGAATAGCTAATCATAAACAGCCTCTTTTGCAACTTTCTTTATTCACTTCTTTCAAACGACTGTGTAAACTTAACAGTCCTGATCCCTGAAATCAATGCACTATTAAATTACTTTCATTCTGAGAGTTACACATTATAAACCTTGAGAAACTGTTCTTGAAGCAGGATACTCTTCACTCTGAGAGAAAGTAGCATATTTTTTCCTTATTTATTTCCATTTCTTAAATTCCTAGTCTTTAATTTATTCATTATAACAGTTTGCAGTATTAATCAGTTATTTTTAAGTGTCTCATATCTAGTAAGGAACCTCTATTAAAAGCTTTAAAAATGTCTAAATAAATTTTAGCTACCTGGTTTACCTTAGACCTTTTATTCTTAAATCTTTAATTATACTCAGAGAAGAAATACCAGAAAGCCAGAACTAGATTTGTAATTTGTTTCATGTGGGCTAGACATCTACACAATAGTCTTATCTTACTTAGTGCCAGTAGAACTATGTTTTTTAAACACAAATAATTGCCTGGTTCCTGGCCAGGAAAGTTCTTTTGATATCTAAGTAAGTGTTGTACATGGGGGAATTGGAACAATGGCTGAATACTGACTATGGCTATACTTGAATTTTCCCACAATTTTGATACCTGAAAATAAAGGATAATTCTTCTAGGCCCAGTAAAGCTATAATAACTTTAATGCAACTTTTAAAACATTGTTTCCTTCCCTTACATAATTTAAGAACATTGTTCTAAATGAGTAAATATTTCCTCTTTAACATAGTGGTTCTACTTTAGAATGTGTCCATTTTATATTCCCTATCTGCTTCATATAAAATTCCACTTCCTGAATGTTCTTTCATGTAGATATATGTAATATCACATAGGTATTGCATTAAAGCATAAGAGGGTTTAATGAAACATATTATTTGTATTTCCTACATTGCATAGAGTTACTTCTGGTGCCTAATGGAATACCAGAGGAAATGCATTTGAATTTTTATCTTGACATTCCAAGTTGTATATAGCTGAAAACAAGCTGTAGCCAAGTATCTTCTTGTATTTTATTCTTAATTTTTTCACAATTAATGAACAAGCAGATGAGCATACTTTTCATGTTACTCTACTCATTCTTACAAAATAATATGTAATGTAGAGAGGGCAGGGACAGCTGACGTTATAGTGGGGGTCTGTTACAGGCTGCCTGACCAGGTGGGCCAGGGGGATTGAGGGCCTCTGTAGACAGAAAGGGGCAGCCTCACACTCACTGGTTCTCATGGAGGACTTCAACCACCTCAATATCTGCTGGAGGAACAACACAGAAGGGCATAAGAAACCTATGAGGTTCCTGGAATGCATTGCTGATAACTTCCTTCTCCAAGTGACAGAGGATCCAACAAGGTGAGGAGCTATGCTGGACCTTGTTCTCATCAACAAAGAAGGTCTGGTAGGAATGTGAAGCTCAAGGTCAGCCTGAGCTGCAGGGACCTTGAAAAGATCTGGTTTATCCTCTTCAGTGATCTGCTTGGGAGAATACCATGACAATAAGCCCTTATTTAATGGTATTCTCCCAGTGAATATCATGGAAAGGAAGAGGGGCCAAGAAAGCTGGTTAAGATGCAAGGATTTTCTCCTCCAGGATCAAGAACAATGTATCACCATGAGTAAGAAATCCAGAAAAGGGACCAGTAGAACTGCATGTATAAGCAAGGAACTTCTGGCAAAAATCAAGAGAAGAAGGAAGTGTAAAGAATGTGGAAAAAGCAATTGACCACTTAGAATAAGTATGGGAACATTGTCAGACAATGCAGAGATGTGATGAAGAAGGCTAAAATCCATGTGAAATTAAATGTTGCAAGGGATATCAAGGACAACACAAGTGTATCAGTATCAAACGGAAGATTAAGGAAAATGTGGGCCTGATGATGAGTGAGGTAGGTACCTGGTGATGAAGAATACAGAAAAGGCAGAGTTACTGAATTTCTTCTTTGCTTCAGTCTTTACTGCTAAGGCCAGCCCTAGGAATCCCAGACACTGGAGGCAAGAGAGAAAGTCTGCAGAAAAAAAAGACTTTCCCTTGATCAAGGAGGTTTGGGTTAGGCAAATGACACTCGTAGAATCATAGGATCATTTAGTTTGGAAAAGACCTCTAAGAGCATTGAATCCGACCACTAACCCAGCCCCACCATGTTGACCACTAAACCATATCCCCAAGAGCTGCATCCAGACTCCTTTTGAACACTTCCAGAAATGATGATTCTACCCCTTTCCCAGGCAGCCTGAAAATCCTTTCAGAAATTTCTGCTAATATCAAATCTAAACCTCCCCTGGTGCAACTTGAGGCTAATTTATCTTGTCATAACAGTTGTCACCTGTGAGAAGGCAGACTGACTCCTGCCTTATCACAACTTCCTTTCAGGCTGTTGTAGAGAATGATAGGATCTCTTCTGAATCCCCTTTTCTAAGGGTGCAAAATCCTCCTGGATGTAATCCTGTGCAACCTGCTCTAGGTGAAATGCACTTTAGCAGGAATGTTGGACTAGATAGTCTCCAGAGGTTCTTTCCCACCCCAACCATTCTCTGTTTCTATGGCTCTGAAATTCTGTGAAACCAGATTTTTGTTAAAAAAAAAAAAAAGAAAAAGAACATGAGAGAAATTTCTATTTAATATTCAGGGCAGACACTGGTCACTAAATGCCAGCACATGCATAACCACAAGCTTTATGTTCAAATTCCCTAATAAAGATGATGTAACTAAATGCTATCGCAATAGCCTGCTGCTCTCTTGCTGTGCTGAGAGTGAAATAATAATGCAAACAAATTGGTTCCTTTTTTCTGTAAAGAGCCTTGATAATGTCTCTCATGGTAGACACTTAAATGTACACTTGGTAGACACTTAAATGTACACTTCAAATTCTATAACCTGTTTTATACAACTTCTCTCAAGAAAATGGCTGAGTTCCTGCTCAATAGCATTAAAAACATCCTAAATAGCTTTTCAGTTTAAATGCCTAAAATTATTTTATTTCCCAGGACATTAAATATTTCTGGCTTAAAAGCATTAAACTTTATTTGGATCATCTGTTAAAGAAGAGCACTGTTCTTTTAAGAATCTGGAAACCGCCCAAGCTAAAACTCCGTGATCAGTTTTGCAGTGCTTATTATCACTGTGGAACTGCCTCAGCTGAGTCTTTCAAGAAGACTAAAGGTGGCAAAGCCAATAGTGAATGTAGTGATTACAAATACATAGGTAACACTCCAAGAATGACCCATGATTTAAACACTAGATTTGACAGAAGAGCTTTGAGACACTTTAATTACTGTGCTAAGTAAGTAAGCTGTGTGGCTTGTGTAACATACAGGGACTTAAGTTTGTAGGACAGCATAACTTATATGGTTTATGGCCACAAACTTGCAAGGTAGAGCTCATGTAAATTGTACTTGCTAGACTTAGTACAAAATGAAATGTTGTTAACTGGAAAAAACTAGTTAAAATGGCATAAACCCCCAAGGCTGAAGTAGCGGTTCTTCAATGTGGATATTCTCAGCCAGCCGGAGAAAGGAATAGAGATAAATTTAGTCTAGGAACTGAGGAAAGGAATTATAAACAAATGTATTATCTCTTTCTCTAGCTAAGTGCTTTGAGATAGTTGTCCTTGGACTGTGTTTATTCTTAATTCACCAATGGAGTCAGAAGTATTTTGCATAAGACCAATCAGGTCTTACCTTAGCACAGCCTGTTATAAAAGGTGCCAAATATTTTCAATAAAGCCTTTTCGCTTTTCACCTTCTGGAGTGTGGAGTTCTGTGCCGTTTTCCTAGCTCAATAGTGACACTTCAAAGCTGAATTTGGCTCCAGGAGAATAAGTGAACTTATTAGAAATCACTGTCGCTAATAGTGACAAAATAAAATAAATCTGAACTTCCCAAATGGTGCATGTATTCATAGATAGAAATAACTTATTTTGCAAATCTATTCAAATAACATCCAAAAGGCATAAGATAACGTACACGATAATGAAATTTATTCCTGGCATAATTGTTCAACTTTCTAATGCAGAAGGGAAAGACCTTAGCATGCACACCACCAACTAATACCAGGAAAGGGAAACAAAGGTAGCAGCATAGCAGCATAGCACTGAGGCAGCTGCACAGCTATCAGGTTACAAAAGAACAATATGAAGATTTTACAGGTGCTGAAACAGTTCTGCTCTGTCTCATTTGAATATGATGTCTTTTGTTAGAGTTACATTCTGGAAAAAAAAATTATTCTTCTCTCTAAAAGTGGAGCTGAAGATATTATCAAAGGTGAATTTCATATTCTTTAAGAGGAAAAATTTTATATTCATATTCTTAAGAGGTTCATCATAGATAAGAATTCTGGAAAGGAATGTCTTTGCAGTGTAAGATATTTCCGCTAGACTGAATAAAAGATATTTGCACAGTCCTTGTTCAAGAAATGTTCTTTCAGAATAGCTGCTAATTCAGATGCCCAGTTAAAGACTAACAATAGGAAATACTGCTTAGAGTTCTGAGTTCTGGCAAGTGAAGTTGGTTGACTCACTGTTGGAGCCTTAGCTTTATAGTTTTCTATTCCTGTTCTATTTTGTGACATGGTTTCCACTCCCAACTATGCTATAAAAATATTTTTTATTTTTTACCCTTAGAAGTGTCCTGTTAGTTACAAGGAAACCCGGAAGAGCCGTTTTGGTTTGTTTCATAAATTAGTACTGTGCTATCAAATCCCTGCATATTACATATCTTTAGGCAGTGCAGTTATTTTTAACAAATTATTTTCATTAAAAATCATGAGAAGGTTTCCCATAAATTCTCTACCACACCCATAATATCAAGAAAGGCTATTTTGCCTTGTACATGGAAGACCATCATTTTGATGATGTATGCCTTATAAGTGTCCCTTTCTTATGATGAATAACTCCAGGCAGCATTGCTGAAATGATGGATGACATAAAGAGCTATTCCTCTGATGATATATTCTAGTAAGGGGACAATTTTAATGTAAAATAAATAATAAGAGCAAGTTTCTTGGGGTTATCTATCATCACAGCAATAATCGCCAATGCTATATACTCTGTTGGTAGCATTCGTCTGACAGGACATAAGATGAAATGGAATCTCTTCACACATGTGGTCACTATACTATTTTACTACATAAAATAAGGTTGTAATGAGAAAAGTTAGCCCATGTTTCTTGGTTTTGTTCTAGTTTTGAAAGCAAGCCTACTTGAGACAATAGAGCTGTAAAAAATAGATACCATTGGTAATAAATCTGCTTCCTGTGACTCCAAAATGAAGCACTGTCTAGAATATGCAAATTAATCACGGTTTCTGTAGACAAAATGATGCTTCTGACACTGCTGGTCTAATTACAGAATATATTTCACTGTGACAATATGTAGAATGTAGCAGGTTTTTTGTTGTCCTCCATGACTCTACTAGCCCATGAATTAAAATGTGGGCCATGGGGGTTAAATGTCAGTGATGGCATGAGGAATTTACAGTTTCAGCCATGGGAACTTGTTACTTTGTATATATATATGCATTTGGCTTTCATATGAAATATTCTGCTAAATATTTGCAATAACATGTTTAAAGTTATTATACAAATCAAAATGTGAAACTTGAGGTGGAGGTGCTTACATTACAGCATTGCAATGTAATTATCAGGCAGACTGAACTAAGATGTGAGCCAGCAGGGACTACATTTGCATAATGTTACAGTGATAATGAGAAGCACAGATGTAAAGTCATAGCCCATAATTCAAGTGATAATCATGAAAATCAGCTTCTTGATGCACCATTCAACATTAAAGAAAGAATGAAAAACTTAGTTGAGAATTACCCTATAAATCTTGGTCACTAGGACATCCATGTTATGTTAGACAGGGTGCTTTATTGATTTTTATAATAGCTAATTCAGAATTATTAAATGGTGTAACATGGAAGCAAAAACTTCTTATCATGAAGAAATAAGACAGAAAAAAGTTGATTTTTATGACTCACTGCTACTTTATGCCTTGCAGATTAGGCTTTCTCATACCCAAATGCAATTTTCATTTTTAGTCAAATATGATGCTATGACCTGGAAAGAAACAATAAATTCATTTCATATTAAGCAAAATGGACTTTTTCAAATAATAAATATAAAGTAAGTTTGTAGTCTCTAAAGATTGTCTTTCAAAGGATAGATTAAGAAAGTGACATATTATTTGTCTTATACGCCACAATATATTCTGTGACAAGGGTTTCAACATTCATTTACCTCTAATTACCTTTGAGACAAATACATCTGATATTTTCAATTTAGGGGATTATTTTTATGAGCACTAAATGAAATACAGATCTTCCCTTGACTTCAATAGATAAAGTGATAAGGTCCCAAAAGACTTGTGCAAATACAGTGCTGTAAAAATACCTAGAATTATCTATGATGAAGCAGCCAGTAATTTATGTCTGTCAGGGCTGATTGTGGGCTGTAGCTTTGGACCATATGTTATTAATTTTATATAAATTATTATGTAATTCTTGATCCAAAGTCCAGAAACCCCACCAGAAATTCTCAGATAAATTCAGCTGGGTGATTTCATGTGAAAAATGCTGAGAAAACCGTGGACATTTTGGAGAAAAAATGAGTGAATTCAGACTCTGATGGGACTGGCTTGTGCGAAAAAGTGAGGGTTTTTAATTCCTGAGAAAAGATTAATGAATGAATAAACATAAGATTAATGAATGAACTAGAATGATAAAGAGGACAAAGAAGTATGGCACATGGGATTGAAACTACTGCACTGAGCAGAACTGAGATAAAACTCACAGTGAAGAGCTAAAATTCTATTGGCACTAACCCATGCCATAACTATACCTGTGGTTTACACTGCCAAGAGAAACAGTTACTTTATGTAAACAAACAAACAAAGAAATCATATTTTCTATCATCACACTCAGTGATACTTTTTAATAAGCAGAATTGTTTAAAACCCCAAAGTATATGGCCTTGTATACGGTCCATGTACGTGTGACCCAATGTCTATGGTCTGTGGTCTTGTAGGACTTGGTGCAGTGAAAAACTGAAGTAGAAATAACTCCTGGACACATTAATAGCGTCAAGAAGATGGAAGTGAGGATGAGTATTTTATATATATTTCCAAATGTCATTGTCAGCCAATCAGGCCATGAGATTGCAAAAATGCTTTCTTGTTGCTGAGGCAAGTTGTAGCTCTTTAAACTGTGAATGGGCAGTGTAATCTAAAGGATCCTTTGAAGATCATCTGAGGGATAACTTAAAATACTACTTATCACACCATTTTGTAAAGACATGGATTGCAAAGATTTTGGAAAGTTGTTCTGCCTTGAATCATTCAGAATTAATTAAAGTAGGGACTTTGAAACATCTGTGGTAGGAAAGACATCACCAAAAGTTTTCTGAAATCCTGGAGTATTTACTGCTTGGTCATGCACATTTGAAACTACCTAAATTCAGCATGTGCATGTTCAAGTAACACTAGACTGTGCACATGAGTTTTGTGACATGACCTAGATAAAAGTACAAACTGTTTAAAAGTACTTTTTAGAGTATTCCTAAAGTTTACCACACCCAAATTACTTATAGATGCTCTTCATATGATTTACCATCTATAAATTACCTGAAATCAGCTTTTCTTAAAAAAAAAAAATCAAAACAGACTTATTTATCACATTAGGTGCTTAGCTTGTAACATCCATTTTTTTGCTTGCATTCTTGTCTGTAATAGGCATTTAACCCATAGAAAAAAACCACATTAATTTATGTATAAATTGTTCCAGTGATTACACTGCAGAACTATTAATTGATGTTAAATGATTTAAGAAAGTACCTAATAAGTCTGTCCATAACACCTTGGGGAACTAAACTCTTTTTTATTCTAGTAGTTGGAAATTAATGTTGTTATGAAATATTTGAACTCTCCTATAAATATTAAAGAAGATTTTATAGGAGAATAATTGAGACAAAACTTTTATTCCTGTGGAGACATCTCCTCAGTCTGCTCAGGGCTCAGTAATGGATTTATCTAGTTAGGTACAAGTTATAGCAAAACCTAATACATTGAAGGTCAATTATTACTCTTGTTAAAATCTTGTGTCCAATTGTCCAGTGCAAGAGTATGAAAATATTTTAGCCTCAAATCTTTGTTAAAAAGCAACTGCACTACATCAGGTTAATTTTTAACTTGTTTGTATGATTTCAAGTGATCCACTTAGATATTGAGAACCTTCCTTTGAACTAAGGCATATGGTGACATACATCTATATAAACACAATTACATAATAACTATTGTTTTAATGAGAATTATAAAAACACGTATATCTCTTGTTGTCTGCAACATAAAAATCTTATTCCCTATCAGCTTAATATGGACTACTTTATAAAAGCAAGGTGGAGATTTGTTAATGCATCTCATTAGCCCTTGCAAAGTGGAAAAAAGCAAAGCTTTATATAAGGAGGTACTTTTAACTTGTATTTTGTTCAGTCATGTTTAAAGAATTTTTCCATCTGTAAAATTGAACATAATATTGCTGACTTTGAAATCTCTGAGTACAAATTTAAATATAAAAGCTTTTCATTACCCTTTAAAATTAATCCCCAAATATCTAGCTGCCATAACTTGGCAATAGCAAAGAAGTCTTTGTTTTAACCCTTTTTAGACAGAATGAAAAAAAGACTTATGTAAATTTTTTAAGGCTATTCATAATTTTTTTACCACTTTAATTAAAGGGTCTAGTATCTTACTAAACACCTAATCCAATAATTTCAAGTTTTCTTTTTTTGCATTTTCTATTTAATTAAAAAAAAAAAAGGCCAATGATATTTACTTGTGCAATTACTTATGATAATGTGTTACATAAAGCGTGTATCTGCATGTTTAACCTTAACCTCTGTTTATCATTTAGGAAAGACTACTACTATATTACAGTCTGTTCATTCTGGGAAATAATCTGCTTCCCACTAAACAAGTGGTTGTAGGCTGCTTATAAGCACTAACATGGATGATTAATTGAACACCCAGCAATTACTGACTGGGTAATATAAGATGATTTGTGAAAACTGGAATTGCCTGTCTCTGCTGTTGTGTATTCTGAATAGCTCTTACTGACATTTGGAAGTTTGGCAAGTCATTTGATTTTGTGTGAATGGCTTTGTCACAGTGAGCTTACATCAACCTGCTGGAATTGATGCTGTTGAGCTTTCCTTCAACCACGTTAAGCATTATTGCCACTAACATATCTTGTCTCATCAAAATAAACAATAAATGGATTCTAAATGCCTTCAGGACTGAGACTTAGTGTCTCACAAAAGGGTACATTCAAATTTCTTGATGCCTTCTCACCAAAATAAAACAGTTCACCTTGAGGCGAATGACAAGGAGACAGGATCAATTCTCTTTTACTTTTTACCCAGCCTGTTCAAAATTAGATTCTTTTTGCAGATTAGAGGCACTATTCAAATTATCTCCTGGGATTTTTTTTATAAACCCCTTTTTGTATGTTCGATGATAATTTTGATCTTTTTGGTTTTTAATTCAGACAGTGTGAAATTTTGTGCAATCTATTCTGTCCAGCAAACATTTGTTATATGTTACTTAGTCGATGATGACGGCTGGTTTTCTGAACCCATTTATTTTAGGACTGGCCCTTAAGTTTACAACTACTTACTTAAAAGAAACATTGTTTGACTAATGTCAAGAAAAATCGTAAATTCCTCAACTGAGAACCTTAAAATAAATTACAATAAAAAATGTGCTAATTTTCTGCTAGAATGAACATTGGGTTATAGGAAATAAAAGGAACAATTTCCTTATCTTTTTCAGTTCTTAGTTGACTAAGAAATCTGACACTGAAGAAATCTGTTCTTGAAGGACTTTCCAACCCGTGGAAAAGACTCATGCTGGAGCAGTTCATGAGCTCCAGGCCACACTGAACTGCACCATACAGGTCTCCTGTGTGAAGGACCCCAGGCCAGAAGCAGGGAAGAGTGTGAGGAAGAAAGAGCAGCAGAGATTAAGGCTAATGGACTGATCACAAACCACATTTCTCACCCTTTGCTCCATTTGAGGGGAGGAGGCAGAAGAGTTAGGAGTGAGCTGAGTTTGGGAAGAAGAGGCAGGGGGAATATATGTTTAGGGAAGGTGGTTTTAGTTTTGTGCTTATTTCTCACTAGACCACTACATTATTTATTGGCACTAAATTCAGTTAATATTCCTGAGTTCCTTTTGTTCATGACAGTAATTGATAAGTGATCTTTCCCTGTCCTTATCTTGGCCTACAAGATTTTCCTAATGATTCCTTCTGTCCAGTTGAGAAAAGGGAGGCTTGATGGATACCTGGAGGCCAGACAAGGTCAGCCAAACACATTGTGATATTCCTTGGTTTTCTTTTCTTTTACGCCAAGGACTTTATAAACAGCAAAAATATCCCTGTCAGCATTTTTCTCCTTAAACTACATTAAACAATTAAGTTTTTTTCTAGCATTCTCTTTAGAGCAGTCTCTTCAGAATCCTGTGCTTCCCCTTCAGATTGCTTTAACTGGAATTCCTAGGTAATACAATTGTGCCATGCAGTTATACTCTAATGCCATTCATATTTCCATGTTCTCATCAGAAATTGCCCTCCTGATGCAGTTCTAAGTTTGGCAGTATCCTGTCTGCTGTGTTTTGTCCTCAAGAAAATTCTTTTACTCTTGTTATGATAATGGATGCTTGTGGCAAAAATTCTTACAAATCTTTAAAGAACAACATTCCATGGAAATACATTTGAAAAAAAACCCCAGCATTGATACAGAAGCAATTTCTTTGCCTTGCCATTTTCTGTGTTCTGTATGCTGTTAAGACAATCTTTGACTGAAACTTCTCTCCTTCTCACTCTCCACATCCTGCAGAAAATGGGAGCTCTGTTATAACTTGTTTCAAAAAAATTAAAAATTGTAAGGATTCATAAATCTAGCATTATTACTTTTTGTAGGTCTAGGTATTGATCTGATCAATTCATAGATGCCTTAACTCCAGTCGTCTTCAAGAATTCAGTGGGGGCCGTATTTCTGCTTTTCTGTAGTTTATGGCTTTTAGTTCTATGGTATATTTGTCTCATCTATCACGAAGAGCCATGAGAGAGAAAAGGACAATTTCTGTTTAAATAAAAGCATCACTGGTAATAACAATGTGGCCAAGGGAAAGCATGTGGCCAAGGGAAAAAAAAAAAGGAAAAAGGAAAAAAAAAAGCAAATGAAATATAAATAGATGAACTAAAATGGAAATCAATATCAAAGGCACTCTGATTAGATAAAAGCTGATGAGCTGTGAAGACAAATCATTTAATTTGCTTCTATCTTTAGGAATACATTCCAAACAAACATAGTGATTAGACAAAAGATCTTCTATACAGGGGAATGACAAAAAAGCAAAAATTTTATTTTTGAATCTACAGAAAATCTCATGCTGCAGAAATATTGATTGTTCTGAGGATTATTTAAATTTATATGCCAATACTGAGAGATAATTTATATGGGAAATGTAAAATTAATATAAATCTCCTAGTGCTTGTATGCATCACACATCTAACAATCAGGAAGAATCATTCACAGAATCACAGGATATTCTGAGTTGGAAGGGATCCGAAAGATCATCGAGTCCAGTTCTTAAATATTCACTCTTTTAGGGACTTTCCATCATATTTTGTGTTTAAAGGATGTAACCACATACAACTAATCAGATTTTTCTGGCTGGAAATGGATGTTATTGATGCTATTTCCAGCTGTGAGTATTTTAAATCAGGATATGCAATGAAGTAAGTTTCATATTTGTGAAATCACATGGATGAAGTTCAAGTTATTTAACTGCTAATATTTTGGTTTTCTATTTTCTTATAATATGAAGTGCAGATAGACAGTTGGCTTGTTCTATTTCATAAATTTAAGCAATGATTCAACACAAGCAGTATGTGTGTTTAATAAACTTTGTATCTCTTTGGAACTCTTCAGTTTGAGCAGGTTGCATGCTCCAAGTAAACTTATTGAGAAATCCAAACATGAATTTCTTCTTTCTGATGCCTGCACACTCAGCACTGGCAACATTTGCATACATTGTGGATAAATTTATAATTTCATTGCCATATTATAAGCTTATCTACTTGAATGGAACTGAAGTGCATGAAGGGTGATTAAGGATATAATTTTAATGCATCAACCAAGATAAACAGTAAATTGAAGCTATGAAGCTATGTCACTGTGTTATGGCAGTGGGCTGAATGCCATAATAAAATTTATGCACCTGCTGAGCAGTTGGAAAACTATTTCCACATAAGAAGGAGAAATGCATTGTAGCCTCAAGGGTTCAGAGACGTCTGGAGCATCAAAACTTTGGCGGTTCACTCTCCTTGTGCCACATGGTACACAGGCGTGGCACCGCGGACTTTCCCCGATGCGTTAGATTTGACATCTGCTCTAGCCTTCAGGAAAGAAAGTCTCTGTGGAGAAACAAAATTAGCTCTACACCAATAGCTTAGAGGAGGTAGCTGAATTCCATTCCCTGGGACTGTAATAATTCCTCTCCATAAAGTCCAATGTACTTCAGGTTTGCAAAAGGGGATACGTTCCCTTCTAGATGACTTTGAGGGTATGTGTGCCTAAGTAAGTGGGGTTTTTAATATAGAAATGAAGGCAGCATTATACAGAGCCAATTTTAGCTCTCTGTGTTGGAGGAGATAGGATACAAAATTTTTCCATATATGTTTATATATATGTTTATTATATGTTTATAATAATAAATGTGATTACATTACTAAAAACTGCCCTTTTCTTCTGGTGGCATTTTTTGATTTAATATGCACATTAATTATATGGTGGCACAAGCTCACCTGCTACATGGTGCCTAACTGTGTATTCTATAAGGTAAAAATTTAGGAAGAAAGGAACAAAAAATAATTTTTGTGAAGTACTGTAAATCTGCTAGACACTGGCAATTCAACAATAAAACTAAACATAAATTCATTAGCTCTAGGAGAGCAGATCCTAAGCATTACATATAAGTGGTTCTGCCATTGGGTGAACTCTGATAATCTCAAGTCTATCTTTGTCACTGTTTTCTGAAGCTACGTAAAACAAACATACTTAGAAATGACTGAATTTGAACATAAGGTGTACTTTGTAAACTCTTTATTCAAAAGAAAAGGAGCAATAGCATTGCTGTATGTGGGGTTTTATTTTCCTCCGCCTTTTAAATCTTTCAAAAGATAGGAAAGTGATACATTTGCTCTTCTTCAGAAGGAACAATTTTTACTTCTCCTGCTGTATTGCAGGCTTCTAAAGATAGATTTTATTTTAGTTTACATGAGTATGTATAAAGAGGAGCCACCTGAATCTTAGCCTGAATGACATCTCCGGGCTGAGGTAGAGGTCCCCAGAACCATGGCTGCCCCAGATGAGAAAGTTGTAACAACTTTCAGATGACAGCAGCTCATTCAATCACTTCTCACAAGAACCTTTTTCCAGAGCATTTACCAGTTCCATTGTCCTTCTCTGGACCTGCTCCAGCCCTTCAATGTCTGTCTTGTTGTGAAGGGTCCAAAACTGAACTGAGGATTTGACTGAAGCCCCACCATTGCCGAGTGCTGGCCACTCTACTGCTGATACAGGCCAGGATGCCACTGGCCTTTTTGGCCACTTGGGCACACCCTGGCTCATGTTCAGCTGTTGTCGACCAGCACTCCGAGGTCGTGTTCTGCCAAGAAGTTTTCCAGACACTCTTCCCCAAGCCTGTAGCATTGTTTCCCACAAAAAAATTTGAATAGGAGCATGTTAAGGAGAAAGTAATAGTTTAAGAAATAAATGTCTGAGATCTAAATAGATAATTATATAGACATATTTTCTTACTCTCCATGCACAAGAGAAAGGTAGCTACACAAGAATGACTATTTCAGTCAGCCTTGTAATAGTTGCACAACGGTCTGTGAGGGTGACTTTTCCAGGCATATTTACCATGTCCAGTTTCTATATCCCCACAGGGTGGAGGAAACAGAATAACCATCTGGATCAATATGATTTAAAACTCCTCTATAGCCTATAAAGTGTAAGCATATGTTGCCAAATATCCTCAAAGTCTTTGCAATTTTCCTCCATTATAGAGTAAATATAACCATGGAACTGTTCACATATATTTTTAAGGGAGGCTGATAGCATTACTGTGTACAGAATCTACTTACTGGTCCCAGTGTTAAATATATGAAAATATTAAATTTAATTAGCATGTATTAAACCTGTTTACTGATGTTCTTTAATGAAACAATAAAGGAAGAATTTCTTTTGTACATAGTTCATCAACTCCATTTTGTTACTACCATGTCAGTGAAAAGCTAATGCAGGAACCAAAACTTGTGATCACAAAGTAATTTCAGTTTGAAGATTTTTTCAAATGTCTTGTTTATATCCTGTCCTATTAAAAGAAATTCTTCTATTAGTCTATTCCTAACGGATTTTTTTCATTGTGGGAATTTCTCTTGTGTCTTCTGTTGCGTCATATTTTTGTGATATTTTACAATGCAAAATGAAAAAAAAAAATCATATAATTCACTTATTTTCCTGCCTACAGATAATAAAACTACACAAGATTCAAAACAGAAGCTGGTGTTTGCTAAAGAGGAATATCATCAATTTTTATTATGTTTTCAGTGATACATAATGCGTACTTAATTTTCTTCCAACACATTCTCTTAAATCATAGAATCATAAAATGGTTTGGGTTGAAAGGGAGCTAAAATAACATACAGCTCCAGTCCCCCTGACTTGGACAGGGACACATTCTACTAGACCAGATTGCTCAGAGGTCCATCCAGCTTGGCCTTGAACACTTCCAGGGATGGGAACCCACCACTTCTCTGGGTAACCTGTTCCAGAGTCTCACTTCCCTCACAGTAAAGAATTTCATCCTAATATCTAAACTAAACCTTCCCTCTTTGAGACTAAAGCCATAACCCGTTGTCCTATCACTACCTGTCCTTGTAAAAAGTCCCTCTTCATCTCTTTAGGTACTGGAAGACTGCTAAAAGGTCTCCTAAAGCCTTCTCTTCTCCAGGCTGAACAATCACAATTCTCTTAGCTTTTCCTCATAGGAGAGGTGCCCTAGCCCTCTGATCATCTCTGTGGCTATTCTCTGGACTCACTACAAGAAATCCATTGGGACCCCCAGAGTTGGACACAATATTCTAGGTGGAGTCACACAAGATCTAAATAGAGGGAAAGAATCACCTCCCTCAACTTGTTGGTCAGGTTTCTTTTGATGCAGCCCAGGATACATCTGGTTTTCTGGGCTGCGAGAGTGCATTGACAGGTCATGTTGAGTTTCTACACCCCCAGTCCATGCTATCAGGACTGCTCTCAGTCTAGTCTCCATCCATCTTGTATTTGTACTTCAAATTGCCCTGACCCAGGTGCAGCACCTTACACTTTGCCCTGCTGAACTTCATGGGGTTTGCACAGTCCCACCTTTCAAGGCTATTAAGGTCCATGTGGATGGCCTCTCTTCCCTCCAGCATGTTGATCACACCACACAGCTTGGTGCTGTCAAGAAAACTTCCTGAGCGTGAGCTCAATCCCACTGTCCACATTGATGAAGAGACGTTAACAAGTGTCAGTCCCAGCACCAAGCCCTGAAGAATGCCACGTGTCACTGATCTCTGTTTGGATATCAGGCTGTGGACTGCAACTCTTTCAGTGTGACCATCCAGCCAGGTCCTTATCCACTGAGTGGTCTGTCATCAAATCTATGTCTCTCTCCAGTTTAGAGCAAGGATGTCATGTGGAACAGTGTCAAATGTTTTGCCCAACTCTGGAAAGAAGATGTCAGTTGCTCTTTCTTCCTAGACCAATGCTGTAACCTCCTTGTAGAAAAGAGGCCACTAAATCGGTCACTTCCTTATTTTCCATGTGTCTTATCAGAGTTTCTAGGAGAATCCACTCCATGCTCTCAACAAGCCCAGAAGTGAGACTGACAAATCTGCAGTTCCCCTGCAGGGGTTATGTTTCCCCTTTTCCCATCAGAAGGAATTTCACTGGACTGCCATGGGTTTTCAAATAGGATGCATGGTGGCTTAGACCCTTGTTTTGGCGATTTCCTTGGGACCTGCAGATGCATCTTACCAGGTCTCATGCACAGTCTTGTGCAACTTCAGGTTCCTTAGATGTTTGTGAACCAGATTTTCTCCTGTGGTGGGTGGGTCTTCATTGTTCCATTTCTGCCTTTGCCTCCATGACTTGGGCAGTTTTACTGGAGCACTCGTCAGTGAAGACTGAGGCAAAAAATTATTTTAAAATTCTGAATCAAATTCTTTACAGCAGATGTTTGATTATTCTATTTAAGGAGTTTTATTAAATCATTGTTTAATGATGTTGTCTTAAATAATAAATGAATGTACTTGATAACAAGTATGATCATTCTCATAATCATTCCTTCTTAGTGAGGTGATGCTGTCATGGAGTAATATGTACCTGCTCCCTGTGGTTTTGACTTTTGTGGAATCCTCTGAATCCTTCCCCACCAAGGAAATGCCCAGAGGATTCCCTTGGAGCCACTTACCCCAGAGTTCTCCACCTGGGCAGACAGAGAAGACATCACCTCTGGAGTCTTGCATAACACTGTGATCCATCTCAGTTCCTTTCCTCAAATGCCCCAACTTCTCCTGGTTTCTCCTTTCCCTGTTTCCTCATTGGTTGTGGTATCCCTGGTGGCCAGCCCATCTTCCCTGAAGGCCGATGCCCTCTGCCCTGCCCTTGCACCACCCCCTGTGCTTTCCCATACTTCAGCTTGTCCAGACGACGTGGTCAGGTCTTTGTCCCTGATCCCTTCGGTGGGTGCAACAAACCCTCTCTGGAATACATCATACAAAGACCCTTCCTGCCCTTCCTTCTCTGAGCTATCTGTGGTGTGTGTCCGTGCATGGACTTCAAATGCCTGTTCCCGTGGCCTCACCCCGAGCAGCTTCTGAAGGAGACGCTTCGAGGAAGGTTGCAGCACTTCCACCATCCTGCCACACTGCAGCAGACTTTCAAGAAAGGTACTGCCATTCAAGACAAGTTGCATCTGTAGCAGTCCCATTTAGTGAGAAATTGTTGAAGATAAGGAGGCAAGTTAATTATTCTATTAATTATGAAGAACTCTGCTTAAATAGCATTCTTCTTGAAGCCTATGAGAGCTGTCTAAGCTTTAATATTTCTACCAAAACTCTTAAATCCCTGATGAAGTCAAATTATGCTTGCAATGATGTACTTAGCAGCCTTAATATATTGCTGTATGAGATGTGTGGTCCTTCCCAAAACAGTAATGTATTTTGCCTTTGGTATAGTTATGTGTGCTAGCTGCAATTCATCAGCAGTACTTCGTGCCTTGTGGCTTTGGACTGTACTAATTTCCATAGTTGTATAATAAAAACTTGCTCATTATTTAATTTATACTCCCAGATTTTTAGATGAAGAAAAAAAATTAAAGTCAAATTTCTAAGTCATGCTAAAAGGGGTTTGTTGTGAAATACTCATGAGTATATGCTTTCTATGTTTTTTCTTGGTAGTGAGTTCAGATGTATACTATAGCGGCAGGATAGTATTGCAAGTTATATGACCATGTGTGTCATACTTTTCATCTTATTAGGTTAAACACTAGCAACAAAAAAAAGTTTTATTGGTATAGGATAACCTTGGAAGCAAAATCTTACAAACTGAAGTAAGTTTGCAAGGTCTGGGTTATTAGTCTTATCTCTGGGGCTTTGCTTTTGGTATTTAAGATGCTGTAGGGGATGTTATCTTGAGCTTATTGACCCATGTTGCAACAAATATGTAGAGCAGATTTTGTCAAAAGTGCTGGTATATTTGAATCATGCCTCCTTATGTTATTTCTTCAATCTTCCTATGTCTGTGATCAGGAAAATTAAGGAACATTTCCCTTGAATAGCACTAGACGAAGGCATTAAATGGCAACTCAACTTCTGTGCATGGGAACCATGTTTCTATTTTCACCTGTTTTGTTCTTCAGGTACAGAACATGTGTTTGATAGTGAAAGAGTTCTATTTCAGTTTTAGTAAATTCGTGATACAAGGATAGCAAAATATTTTAAAAGGTGTTATAGCATATAAACAATTTATATCTGATCTGAAACAGCAAGGTAAATTAAACTGGCGTTTTCTTGCCATATATTCTCATGGTGTCTAATTCTTTAATTATATTGAATATTGTCCAGTTCCTCCAACAGCCTTGGTGAAGTTAACAGCACTGCTTAAAGAATAAGGCATCATAAATATGACTGAGAATAAGAATGAAAGTGTCTCAGGGAAACCTAGACTGGAAACATAAGGGTGAGCTATACATAGCTCAGTGGGCCTTAGAGAGAAATGCGACGTGGATGTGGGCTATGGTTGAGAGTGAACCTGACTGTCAAAACCATTTCAGGAATTATAATGGATGCAAAACATGCCAGATAACTACAGCCTACATGGTATAGAGGATAGTGGGTGTTGGACATCAGTATGTCACACTGCTGCAAGCTCACCAAAGCAAGCATCATGTGTGTCAAAGCGGGGCTGACCATCAGCTGGCTGGAAACACCCTATAGCCCATTTTACCATCCAAAACAGCATCCCAGGTCTTGAAAAACAAGGTCTGTGGTGGTGTGGCACCTCAGAAAAGGTCAGACCAAGCAACAGAACTTATTTCTGAAACAAGGTTCAAGTTTGGAAAGCAGATGTTTTGATTGAGTTAATCACAAGTTACCGGTGTCAGGAAAGAGATGACTTGAGAATGAGGGATCTGTAAAAATCAAAGAACCTTGGAATTTAATTGTTGCCAGTATGGAACCTTGAGCCAATCACACAGATCACACTAAGATTCCTTTAGCACAGCAGGTAGTCGAGACAGGGAGAGAGATGTGGGAAGCATGCTCACATATTTGCTGCTGGTAGTTCAGTCATAAGTATAATTTGACTCATCTGAGGTTTTGGGCGAGTGGTTTCAACCCTTCTTTAACATCTCTTGAAGCAGAGGTTGAGGTCAGGAGTTCTTGCAGTCAAACTGAAGGCAGCAGATACTAGGATATTGGACATTCTAAGATGCATATTTAATTTTTCTGCTTATGTGGAGGGATAATACTTAACCCTAAGAAAGAATGTGGCATCTGGAACGTGAAAGATTCCACTTCGACCAGACATGGGTATCTCGTGCCCCAATACAGTTGTCTTATGTCCAGGTTCACAAAACAAATGCTTTTGCACTTTGTTTAGCATTTACTTTCTAAATAAACTTTGCTACTAAAATATTAGTTTTCTTTATCCCAGCTTTCTCTTTTAATTCCTATATATATATAGGTATACATATATTTATATTTATATTTATTCCCTTTCAGGAAAGGGGATGAAATATTTAAATCAGAGAAGAAAGTGGAATAAACACTCTTGCAAGGAGATATGATCAAATAAAATGCCATGGAAAAAACCAGAAAATTTGCAAATGGACTGGCTACAACCAAATGTACTAAGATGAAATGATGTGCAGTGAAAACCAGTGAAAACTGCCAAAATTATCCCCATCAAAATCCCAAAATCTAGGAAAATGGTAAACAAAGAGACGGGGGAAGATATTGAAGTCCTAAAAAATGAAAATCCTAAAAAAAAAAATAGAAAATTCTGAAGCAAAGTGAAAACAATACAAGCGACTAAGATAACATGAGGGGCAGGGAAATGGACTGAAGCTTGCACAATTGATCCTCATTGAAATTTCAAGATTTCATTCCCTTTCCTGAAAGGTACATTTAAATATATACATGCTTATGTTTTTGTTTCAGAGAATAGTAGGTAATCTTTAGGATATAATTTTGGAGACAACAAAACTTCCTGTTTTAGAGAAGGGCCCCTCAGGGAATTTCAACATTAAAAAAGGTCTTTGAATCTTAAAAACTCCAAAGTGAAACAAAAATATGACTAAATTAAGGGTCATTTTGTGGAAAAATAACCAAGCAAATACTGAATAACAAAACACCTTTACTGGGAGATGAAAAAACTTTTTACATGAATTCCCATTTGTAAAACCCTAAATATTTATCTCTGCACAGTAAATTATGTTTTCTGAGTACTGGGCCAAAGCTCTGAAGCAGGATATAAAGATCTATAAAGAGAACAGTTAAGTTTAGCTGGAGATGTAAATTATATCCATTTCTGTAATAATGTGGTATCTACTCTAACATTTCTGGCCCGCTTGGCCAGATTTTTTACAATCCATCTGCAAAGGCCCAGTGGGGCTGGTGCTTCAGGGAAGTGACAGACTTGCTGCACATGCCTGAGTTGATGGCACTGCGTGTGGCATAATTGTATGACATAAGGACTTCCCTGGCTTGTCGCGGAAACTAGTGCACATTCCCACAGCACAAAAAATTCATACAGCCTATTACCAGCTACATTCCTTCCTGAGGATAAATCAGAGAATGTGGTGAAGTAATTGTAAGCAGTAATAATGACCCTAGCAGTGTGAGCAGGGAGGAAGCCTTTTTCTTGTGAGAGTGATTTTCCATTAATATTTTTTAAAGTGTTTCTGATTTTGGCTTTATTATGTGCTATTTACGTAAATACTTGATGCTCAGGATTCCACACAAAAGTGATGCTGAACCTATCATGTTATTAAATATGTTATTAGTATTACTTTTCTTATTTTGATTCACTTATAGTCAGAAATAATTGAAGAAAATACCAATGCGCCTTTTTTCTTTTTTTTTTTTTCCTTGTGAGGAAAAGACACTTTGGTAATAAAGAGAAAGAGAGATGAGGAGAAACATTTTTTAGATAATGATTTTTGTTCTGCTTCTCTGAACCAGTAAACATAGACCATTAGTTTTCTGAGAAAATCTCAGACCAAATATATAATTCAAATTTCATTTTCCTCTGACTCTCACATGTAGTTGACACATGCTCAATTGCATTTCTGGCTGCAGGTTCTGTGGTCAGATAATTTCCCATGCATGCTCAGTCTGATTCACAATGTGGACATTTCCTTTTGGCACTTACAGGAGAAGCATTTCAGCCTTTATTGTTTTTACACTGGACATCTGAAGAACAGTTTGTGAACTGAGGCCACCTGCTAAATTTGTAAGCAGTGTCCTGTCATATCTGAAATTTACCTGTCTTAGACAAATATCAAAATAGATGAGTTTAGAATTGCTTTCTTCATATTTTACTGCGTTATTATTGGGTCAATAGATGTGAAATAGGAAGCAAACCAAAACTAGATACCTTGCTTACATAACTTTAATTTAATAATGTTGATATTTAGTACTTAATTAATAGGATAAGGAAGTTACTTCTGCATCTTTGTAAGTTATTTTTCTATAGTAAGTCTTTTTCTATAGAAGAAAAAAGTAAAATATATTTTTCTAAAAAGTTTATATTTTTAAAATATATATTTTGAATTTCTGAGAAAAAAATTGGTTAGCTGACTATAGATATGTTAAAACATAATTTATAATTAGGATGAATTTCCACCATGTTATTTTAAAACTATTTTTTAAATTGTCAATATAAAATATTTTTTGTATTTTTAAATGAAATTATAAAATAAATAGTGAAATATAAAGAAAATTGATACTTTAAAAAGAAAATGTTTCAAATAAAGATTTGGTTAGTGGTTTTGGTTTTTTTTGTTGTTGTTTTGAATTTTATTTGCATCTTGAAATGTAAGGGAAAGAAAGCAGAAATTAGAAAAGGTTGTTATTCATTCAGTTCTGATTTTTAGTATTCCTGATTCTCAATAGATTTAAATATCTTCATACTTAGAGGAAGATGCACTAGTGGCAGGTTCTTGTGAAAGCAGCATTGGAAACAGAACCTTCAGTTTCAGAGAAAACATTGAATATTGCTTGCTGAAATTATTTGTTAAGTGAACATTACTGTTGATAATAGAGCAAATGGAATAAGGGGAAAATGAGATCAGTAACTCACAACCAGCTTATTCCTCTTCTGTCATAGCAGTGTAAGAACACTGACAGCACTGACATTTCTGATTTCTGGAATAATGAATATATGACAAGGTGCTGTCTCACTGAGTTGGCACTACAAGGAATGCTGTTAGAAACAATTGAACAAAGATTTTAAGAGAAGTTGTCTATGTTATGCTTCAATGTTACAACTGCTTGTAAAGGTTAAGCTTAAAAGGATTATGTATAGGAGAATCTTGGCATCAAATGAATCTGCCAAGTCTAACAAAGATAAATGGAGATTCCTATCCTTGCCAGTGCTGAGCGTTTCTAAAAGATTTTGAAAGCTATAGAATTGGATAACATTTGTAGAGTGGAGTTAATCAGTACTTTTTCCTCTCAGAAATTTCCAGATACAATTTATCTTATTATAGTCAACTATATAAGAGCACATAATGCAACCCAATCTGTAGAGTGAATGAACTGAAAACCCAGCACCTACACTATGAGGATTTTAGGGCATTGTGGACTAGTTCTGTTAAATCTGATGAGCAGGTGACCAGTTTAACTTCATCTAAAAAGGCAAAAGTTTACTTCTTCAAGACTACTCTACTATGCAAACTGAATTGTCGTACATGGGAAATATCTTCAGGAGAATATTTTCAACAGCACGTTCCTCACCTGCATGAAATTTGTAGAGGAGACACACCCTATGAGTATTATTCAAGGAAGAATCAGAAGAATTCAATAGAAAAGAAGTTAGAATATTTTGCTACACTGTTTTTGAACATTTGCTGTCTGGTTCTTAGTTGTTCTAAGACTGTAGTTCTGTAGTTGTTTATTTGTTATTTAAACTGAAATCATGGAATCAAAGTGTTGCTATAACATATTATAAGTTTCTCTGTGTGTAAGCCTTCTGATGAATTTTCCCATGGGAGAACATCTTTTTGCTGTCCTTTTACTCTGTATAAGCTTTCTGTAAACAAAATATCTGTGTCTGTTCTTCAAGGACATGGAATTGCTCTGCTAGCTCCTGAGAGTGGGGGAAGGAGCTGAAAGACTTTATCTTTCTGTTATTGCAAGCATTCTGGACACATTCTTGTACAGAGCAGTGGAGGAAAAAGATCTGACTCTGTACCTGGGACATTATAGCCCGAAACTTTATGATAATGGAGTAATTTTAATAAATCATATTAGCCTTCTGAAATTATTGTCCAGAGTCCTTTTTCAATGCATGGACCACGGCGATATCAAAGAATCATAGAATCATGAATAGTTTATGTTTGAAGGGACCTTAAAGATCATCTAGTTCCATCCACCCTGGCATGGGCAGGTACACCCTTCCCTAGAGTAGGTTTTCAAATCCATCCCAATTCAATACATTGAATACAAGCTTTCATGTAAGCCCCCTTTAGGTATTGGAAGGCTACTAAGTGGTAGTTCTTACCTTCCTTTTATTACTTAATTGCAGATAAATTCAAATGATAGTGCTCACAAAGCCCCTTTCAATCATTTATCAGTAATCCCGGTTAACCTGGAGGTCTCAGTTGTCTGGTAATTAGCAAATGTGACACCCACCTACAAGAAGGGCCAGAAGAAGATCCAAGGAACTATGGGCCTGTTAGCTTGACCTCGATGCCATGGAAGGTCATGGAGCAGATCATATTGAGTGTCATCATGAGAATGTGCAGGACAACCATAGGATCAAATCTAGCCAACATGGGTTTAAGAATGTCAGTTTCTGCTTGACCAACTTGATCCCTTTTCATGGCACAGTGACCAATCTAGTGGATGAGGGAAAGGCTGTGGATGTTGTCTACCTGGACATTAGTAAAGCCTTTAACAACATTTTCCACAGTATCCTCTGGAGAAATGGGCTGCTCATGGCTTGAACAGGTGTACTGTTCCCTGGATAAAAAACTGGTTGAAGATCCAGGCCCAGAGATTGGTGGGGAATGGAATTACATCCAACTGGAGCCTGTTCTTGAGTGTTGTTTCACAGGGCTCAGTGTTGGGGCCATTGTGTTTAACACTTTTATCTATGATCTGGACAAAGGGATTTAGTGTACCCTCAGTCAGTTTGCATATGACACCAGGTTGGGTGGGAGTGTTGAACAGCTAGAAGGTAGAAAGGTTCTGCAGGGGGATCTGGACAGGCTGGATTGTCGGGCTGAGGCCAACTGTATGAGATTCAACAAAACTACAAACCAGGCCATGCACTTTGGTCACAATAATCCCATGCAGCATTACAGGCTGGTGGAAGAGTGGCTGGAAAGCAGCTGGGAGTGCTGGTCAATAGCAGCTCAACATCAGCCAGCATGTGCCCAGCTGGGCAAGGTGGCCAATGACATGCTGGCCTGGACCAGAAATACTGTGCCCAGCAGGACCAAGGCAGTGATTGTCCCTCTGCACCCAGCACTAGTGAGGCAGCACCTTGAATCCTGTGTTCAGTTTTGGGACCATCAATTTAAGAAAGACATTGAGGTGCTGTATCATTGCCCAGAGAAGGGCAATGGAGCTGGTGAAGGTCTGGAGTACAAGTTCTATGAAGAGTCACTGAGAGAGCTAGAGGTGTTTAAGACTGGACAAAAAGATGTCAGGGGGGACCTCATCACTCTCACCAACTACCTGACAAGGGAAAGGAGTGAGATGATGGTTATCTCTTCTGCCATGTACCAAATGAAGGGATGAGAGAAAATGGCCTCAGGTTCTTCCAGACCAAGTTTAGATTGGATATTGCAAAAAATTTTTTCATCAAAACGCTGCTAAAGCATTGTAACTGACTGCCCATATAAATGGTGTAGTCCGCAACCGTAAAGGTATTCAAATGATACGTAGATGTGGCATTTAGGGACATGGTTTAACAGTGGACTTGGCAGTGTTAGGTTTGATGGTTGGGCCTGATGATTTTAAGGGTCCTTTACAAACTAAATGCTTCTATGATTCTATATAAACTGACAAAATTCTGTGATATACATCATCCTTGATTTGGACACATCCTCTCTGGTGTCTTTGATAATGTCTGTCTTTCATAAACACTTTCCTTTGGTCTTCCAGCAATGAAATCCTTTTAAACAAAAGAGACAATCAAAAATATTTGCTATGACATCCTGCACAGTTTAACAGTATCAAACACTGTTTGATACAAACACTGAAGTGAACTTCATTATCATACTATTCTAATTTCACTGTCCTTAATTGCCACATGATTACATGTTTAATGCATATCAGTCATTTGACAAAGAGCACAATTTGTCTGTGTTTTGCAAAATTAAAATACATCAAGAATCAGCACAGACAACTGCATTAAAATATTTGGCTGCATACAAAATAATCCATGCAAGTGGTGGCACAAAAAAATCTATTAGCTTATTAAATAGGGAAGGAGAGAATTTACCTTTGTTATATTTATAGTTTTATTTGTTGATTTCTGGTGACTTGTACAAGGAAGCTGTTTTGGAATGCTCCTGTCAAAAGTGCGTAGTATCCAGTCATCAATCATTACAGAGAACTGTAAAATTCTTTAATTTCCTACTCAAATTATCTGAGAGTGAAAGACATAAACTCTAGTAATAGTATGAGTTTAGAGCCTCTTAGTAATTTTTTTCTCTTTTATAGTTCATTTGTAAGCTGAAATATCGTAACAAAAATTATATTTTAATTGTTTTATATTTCCAGTTATAGTCTCAGACTTAAGCCACCCATCTTAAGCGTGTAAAAAAAAGTAGCTTTTAATTACATTACACTGTGTACTGCTTAAACCCAATTCAAAATCTGAAATTGAAATCATAACTTTCCTTCCTCATAATGTTGAGTCCAAATCCAGTTTTAAACTGCTGCATTCAGACCCCTAAAATACATTATCCAGTCGGAGGTGTATCCTCAATCATGAGTTACTACAGGCTTTTCCTGCTGTGAATTTGTTCTGCTTCCCTGCCAAGTGCATTAACAAGACAGCACCTAGTTCTCAACCTCATCAGTACTCACCTGACACCTCACAAATTGTCAGATGCCAGTTCAGGCACCGAAAACCAGAGGTCTCTGTGGAGTTTTAACCTAAACTGAAAATTAGTAGTAATGTGCCTACCTGTGGCTAATCAAATGACATGAAAAATTAATCTTTATTGAGTGCTAAAAAAGGCTGGCTGAAAGGTTTTGCTAGTTCTTCATTCCCCAGATAAGTTTGAACTTGTGAACTTTCTGATTTAGAATATAATTCCATGCACCTTGGCAGCAAGGTCAGGGACCCTTCCCCTTCTTTCTTCTCATGTCTACCTCTTTCCCCTTTCCCCCCTTCCTCTTTTTTCTTCCTCTTTTTTTTTTTTCTCCCAGTTAATTAACTGTGTATCTGTAAGGTCCCATAAGCATTTGTGCTGCCACTGGTACCAGAAGAAGGTGTACATGGCATGAAATTGCAAGAAGAGGGAAGAGCTAGAAGAAAACAGGAATTTTTGAAATGTGAAGGTAGAGAAAAAGAATCCAGGAAAAATGTTGCCCAGGAATTTGAGATACGTTTACATTGGCATTTTATTTGGGATTTAACCTGGTATGCCACATTATAGAATATAAGTTCCAGGCTTTCAGATCAAGGCTCAAAGCCCTTCAGAATCCTCACAGATGAAAGCCCTTTCAGAAATAAAATATAAAAGCCACTAAAACTGCAAAAAATCTATATGTCATTGTAGCCCTTTAAATTGTTAAGAGGAATATAGTCCTCTTATCAATAAGAGGAATTATTGCGCAGTCCAAATGTTCACCATGTTCAAATATAAGACCAGTAACCAGAAAATACCAATTGCTAACATGGGAAATTGTGTTCAAGTACACATATATCTTGGGTTTTTGTGAAAAAAATATGTTATTTTCCACTAGGCTCTATGTCTCCATTAGGATACTTGAAAATTTGACAGCTCAGAAAAAGAGAGGCATCTTCAGTCTCTCAGTTTCTGATTAGTCATAAGAGATATGACTAAGATAAAGTGGCTGTGCAAGTCATGTACCTAAATGCTCATGGAAGAGCAACTACTGAAAGTCTTGTAGCTGCTGCTGACACTCAGATGAGGTGTTCTGTTCTGATCAGATTCCACCAGAGTGTTTCTCTGGTGAGTCCCAGGGAAGTGAACAGGCTGACTTGTCAAGATTGCCAGGAAATTTTCCAGGCCTTGGATTTCCCATATTATTTTGTAATTCTCTGTGTACAAAGGGTGACTGTGATCTTCTAAAAGTGCTCAGAAACCTAGAAGAGACACCATAAGTTTCCCAATGATGGCTATTATTCAGTAGAGTGCCCAGTGCAGATTTTAGCAGTGGTTGAATAGGTTAAAAATTTTGTCAGCAGACTTATATAGAGCAGGTATATATTCTTGTAAAATGAAGTTTGAAATTTGTAATGGATTAAATTTCTAAAGAAGGAAAGTTTAGAACCAGCAGTTGCTGGATTTCCAAGTTACATTAATATGAATTTTATATTGATGATAGAAATGATGGGCCAAGATTTCTTTGAGATGGCCATTATGCTTTTTTAAAACTTTGTTTTTCTCATTCTTTCTTCTGGTATGTTCTACCAAATATTTTCAGGTAGGTTTTCTCCTCTTTTGATTAAGGTAAGTTGTGTGCTAGAAGGTAAGGTAATGAGTGATGGAAATAGAACAGGTGATTCTGGGGTATCATAGTTTGTACTGTCTTTTTTGAAAGATCTCCGTATTCAGGCACTTTTATGCTTTGGTGAGATATTATTTAAAGAGCACAGAAAGACATTTTGTTGATAATTTTAAGTATCATATTCTAACTTCATAGGTCAGCTGTAATTAATTTGCTAAACAAAACCCTAATACTTCAAAGGATCAGAAACTCTGTGCTGAAAATGACAAAAATTGGCTATTGTATTTAATTTCTGCAGCAGAATCACGATTTGAGAATATTCTTTTATTCACCAAGAAAAATGGCCCCAAAGAATTTCACAATTAGGAAAATTAATATCAAATAGGCATTCCTTGGGTTGTATTTACTAACACTTAGTAGATTCAACTATGCTCTAGTGAACCTTATAAAGATAAAATTAATGCTTATGAAAACTTTCTTTATTACACAGAAGTTTTAAAAAATAAATGTATTTTCTTTATTTATTGGTATCCTAGCTCTTTTCTGCTTCTTTTACATGTTGTCTTTTATGTATTTCTTTTATGTTGTCTAATGTTGCTGTTAGAACATTTTTCAGGAAGTTGCTAAGAGTTCAAGAGTTGCTAAGGAAGAATTAATTCAGAATTGCTCATGTTATCAGGGCCAAGCACAGCTGTATATACTCCAGTTAGCACCTCATTTGCAATGGAGACAGTTTCCTGCAAGCCACGGTTAGTTAGTCTCATTTTATTTTTTGGTTAGGCTGTAAATTCACAAAACAAAGTTGGTTTTGTGAGCATCTAGAGTAAAATAATAGGTTATACATAATTAACTAAGGATTCATGTAAGTGTTTGTTCTCTTACACTATTTTTCAATTATTTCTCATTCTAACTCTGTTTAAGAGCGCAATATAGATGTAATTAGGTAAGATTGGAATCTATTAAGTTCATATGAAAATTGAAAGAAGTTTTTAATCAGCTAGCTTGAGCTGGAATGAATTATATTTATAATCTGCACCAAAATGAGAAAGCAGCAACCTTATCAGAAGATTTTGATAAATTTGCTATTAAAAATGCCTATTCTCCTATGCATAGTTTTAAATATTGCTCATCATGGCTATCAAATTCCCTATATGTGTGTACATTCAGAGTCAATGGTTAGGTAAGAAAATACATTTAAAATAAATGTCTTATAATTTCTATATAGGATATGCAATATAACCTTATTAGAAGTCATTATCCTTTTTACCCCTATTTTGATCTCTACAATTACTTTATTGGGTGAGTTCATTGTAATGTTTTAGAAAGGCTTCTGTAGTTTTGAGACATGCAATTGTTCAAATGAGTCAGTGAAACTGAGTTAGATGTAGATCTTCATGATCAGCATCATTGATCAAAGAGACCTTTTTTGTATTACAGTTATAGGATTTCCACACACACATGCTTTATATCACAGAGAAGTAAGCTCTGCAAAGGATACCTGTGGTTATTTGTCAGGCTCTCAGCAGCACATAACTTTTAGGAATGAAAAGTGTTGGTAATAGCATTCCTGTGTTAGTCCTATCCATCAGGTAATTCTTTTTATAGTGGGAAGATAAGCCATTAATTTCAGTTTGTGATTACAATCAGTTATAAATTATTAATAATCACGGTGAAAAAGGAGAATAAAATTTTAATTTGGAAGGTAGATGGAGGAAAGCACATTACTACAACACTCCCCATTTTTCTCCTGGCTCTCAAAGCATTTTCAAGCTTCCTTAAAGATGATATCTTCTTCTCTACGCAAGGATGATGCATGATGCAGGGCAATCCAATGATGCATCCCACACCAGCCACAGACACTCACAGATGTATTCTTCCCAGACCTATGGCCACTTGGACACTTGGCTTCCATGGTGCTTGTCCCACTCAGTAGCTAGTCTGGGTGCGTGTCACCCCCCGCTTCGGTTGCTGGCACGCCAGAGAGACACTCGCACGTGGCCCCCGTGACCCGTGACTGCAGAACCCAGAGACTCACACACAAACATGTTCACAAAATAGAAATCCCCTCACTGGGGGTGTGACTTCCACCCACAGAGCTGAGGACTCTCCTTCAACAGACCTGGGAGCAGCTGAGGCAAAGTGTTATTTCTCCAACTGGGTAACTGGGGTTTTCCCCACAGGCAGTTTTGCTGCTTTGGAACCCCTCACATGTGCAGTGCAAGACTTTTTTGTCACATAATCTAACAATATTTTCAGGGTCAAAATACCATGTAACGTCATGCTACAGTGAGCAACATTTTGGGAATTTTTTATCTCCATGCCTTTTCAACTCTGAAAATGTAGGAAAAGATTGTCTACGGATGTCTACCCCAAACTGAAGATCAGCTGAAACAAAGTCAAGCAGACAAAATAGCTTCTTTGTATACATATATTTTAGGAAACACTTTTGCTTTACGTTTGGTACGCATATTTTAGTGGTCCACATTAGCATTCACTAAAACTTTCCAGCTAAGCAGAGAGGGCATTGATTTAAACCAAACTTTTTTGATGCTGCACAAGCCTGACTGAGTTTAAAGAGTGTTTGGACAATAATCTCAGCCACAGTGGTGTGACTGTTGGGGTCTCCTGTGCAGGGCAGGGAGTTGGATTCAGTGATCCTTGTGAGTCCTTTCCAACTCAGCACATTCTGCAATTCTGTGAAAATCTTGGCCAAATGTTGTCTTTTGGCTCCCAGTACAAGCTGTGTCCTACCACTAGGGCTCAGCAGTGCTGCAACAATAGTCTTAACCCCAGGCATCTCATTATGTTATGATTGCAGATCTTCCTATTAATATAACTTTTTTTCCCCTGAAAATATACACTGTAAAATTACTTTTAGAAGTAGTTGTGATTGAAGCACTTGGCCTTTCCTTTTAGATGATTAATTTTAACAATATATGAGCAATAGGATATATTTCCTGCTAGAAGTTTAGCTAGTGACATATAACATCATTAATTCATCTAGGGTGCAAATAAAAATATCTCCTTATGTATGCCAAACAGCAGCTTTAAATGAGAATATGCTCATAAGAAAAGGTATTTTTTTTTTCCAAAAATGGTGAATATATGGAGAAGAATAATTGCACTTAATAGAGAACAGGTACTGCAAAATCACGACCTTCTTCCCAAATACAAACCACCAGACATCATTTACAATGAATGGACCACAGAAAAACATTCTTTAAATGTGTATGGTTTTATTTAGATTTCAGAATTCTGCATTCACCTTGTCCTGTTCCTTTCCTAACCTAATTTTCATCTCTACCTGCTGTCTTTATGCATCTGCCTTTCAATTAAACCTCACACCTGCAGTGGCTTCAGTTTACTGACCATAGCAATTAACTCTTTCCAATTTAGCTGAGTTCATTGAGTACTTCTGTGTCTTAGAAATAAAAAGAAAAAAAAGGAAAATTAAATGGGGTGGCTCTTTTATTTTCTTCCATATACTCCTGGTAGACAATATGCTTTGTTGACAAAACAATTTCTCACATACCTTTACCATTTAACAATTCCATAACAGGATAAACCACATTATTTTGTGCAATGGCACATCTTAAAACCATGACTGTCATTGTTTCTCAGTTAAACGGACATAAAGTGAGCACACATATCTACAGATTGATACTGAGGGATTAATTCTTTCATCTAACTAGATGCTAAATTTTGCTACTTTTTACTGAGTGCATAGGAAAAGTCTCAAAGATTTAATAAAGAAAATGTGGGAGGGGATATATTTTTTGAAGACAGTCTTTTTGAGGGATTTTAGAAAAACTGTGATAGACTGCATCCACAAAAATCTTTATATTCTATTGGAGATGTGTAACTAGTTTAAAAAACAGGTTTAAAGTGTTTGGGGTCTCTTCAAATTTGAGCCATACAGTTTGGATTTTAGCCCCATTGTAGGCATTCTAGGCTGTATGTAGACAAAAGAAACACCATTAATGGATAAAATACTGAGGCTACTGAAGAGAATTGATATCAATATAATTCTGGAGTCATGTTGTTTTTCTTCAAAATCTGAAAAATGTCTGTTGCATGATGTGAGAATAGGATTTGCCCACTGTTGTTGTGAGAAGTTCCCCACTGTGAAATAGAATAACTTGACAGTTAGCTGCTGCCCTTTTTCCAAGGGGCCTGCTGTGATTTAGCATGGCTCTCTCAGCCTAATTGGTCAAACGCCAAATGTAAAGGGCTGTATAAATGTAAAATATTATTACAGTATACTCTACTTAATTGGAGTAAGTTTTTTATTGAATTCCTCACTAGTAATTAATTTAACCTAGTGATAGTAGACTGTAATGACTTCTTTTCAATTGGTTGATATTAGCATATATTCTGCAGAACAGCTACATGTACATATGTAGCTGATGCCAAGTAGTTAAATAGTACTTTGACAAAAAATGAACTTTAAGGAGATAGGGTGGAATCCTGTACCCTTTAAACAAGTGATGAATCATGCTGTGATGACCAATATTGTACCCATAATTTCTGAGCATCTCTTTCTCAAATTAAGATGGACAGATCTTTTATAGGGCATATGGGATTCTGTTTTCTGGAAAAGTCCAACTAAACATAATGAATATTTACATACTTGCAATTTCAGGTTTACTCTTTTTTTTTTTTCCTGATTGAAGTTCATCAGGCACCCTAGGTTCACTCACTGTAGTAACACTTCCATCTTTAACAATGCCTCTTCAGGTAGAACTTCAGATCTGTAGGGGGGACCTGCAATCAGAAGTGCTTAGATGCTGAGCATTAATATGCTGTTCTGAAAGAAGATGAGTCACAGCTGAGTTTCTCAGTGTGCTAGTTGGATGACAAAGCTGATTTAAAAAGCTCTTGCCACATGCTGTATTTCATTGTTCACTCAGTTGTGCTAGTATAATTGTGTGTGGATCCCATTGTAAGCAAGGTTACTGAAATTATTGAAGTTAGACGAAATCTGCAAAAGGCATAGCTTGTAATAAGGATTAAGCCAGTCACCATCCCTAGAGTCTCATAAGTGTTGTATTGACACAGCTGGTCTGATGATGAATCCCAGTTCAGGCATGTGCACTTTTAGAGGCTTTGTTCTCAAAATTAGTAGACTGAAGGACTAACGAGAAAACTGCTTCTGAGCATTCCTTGATGCTAGTTATCAGCTTATGGATGAGATGAGAATGAATTATTAAATGGGGACACATGGAATTGCTATGGTGACTGTTTATTGGTTTTGCCTTTTAGGAAAGGCAAAGAAACCCAACCCATGCTGTTGTAATTTGGGCTCTGGATTCAGCTGGGAAGCAGAAGCTTAGAGCACGACTAACTGAAGCTTTCTTCTCCAGTTCCATCTAAGAGAGAGTTAGCAGTATATATTTTCCACTGAAAACAAACTTTACCTGGCCCACCAAAGGCCAGGAAAAGGTAGGAAGGAAGAACTGCCTTGGGGGTTGTTATCTACTGTGTGTTGTGTGAGACCTCCTTGTATGGTTGCATGACTGGTAAATTAGAAGTCTAGAAGAGTTAAATTTTAGGCTTAAACCCAGTCTGAGCAAAGTGTAAGCTGAACCCTAGATTGTCAGTTTCAGTGTCCAAACAAATTGCAATTAGGTGGTGTAAACATCTTCCGCATCTTGTCTTTTCCCCAATTTCTGTGTACTTTCGACATGCATCTGCTCTGGACATGTGGCCTTTTCAGGATGAGGACCACCCCTTTGTGCAGAAAAATGAGCTCATTGTGGCTATTGCTCTGAGCAACGGAAAGTGGGGTGTTTTGCAAAAATCACAGCTCCTTAATGGCTCCCCCAGGGAGCTTCTAAATGGGAAAGAGCAGAAGGAAGTGTTGGAGACAGGCTTATGTGAAAAGATGGTCACATATTTGGCAGTTAAATGACAGTTATCAGAATTGAGCTCTTTAAAAAACCAGTCTGATCCATGCACAGATAGTATTTATTTGCTCCTCTTTCTATTATGTTAGTTTGGATGGAAATGTGTAATGGCATAAGGTTTCCTCTAATTAACATGGTAAATCATACATTATAAACAAGATTATCTTACCAAATTCTATTTACAAATACATGTACTTCTTCAGGCATGTTCTGGTTTCCTTTCATGATTTGGATTCATAATACAGATAAAGATAAGAAAAATCCTTAAGTCAACAGCTTTGAAGTATTGAGTATTTAGGTTTGAGTTTATCTCCACTGTGAAATGCTTCTGCAGCTAAGATGAAATTTAAATACTGAATGGTTTGATAATAATACATTCATAGAGGAAAATGGTCTTATAAGAAATGTAAAATAGAATTGTATTCATTACTCTGGGGGCAGTTTTACCACCACATTATTTTTATTGTAGACATATTTCTCTGGATATTGAACCAGCTCAGCACACAGAAAAGTCATAGCCTACTCTTGTTATTAGTTATGTTTCAATTTTTTTTTGGTCAGGAAGCAAACATTTCCTGGTTAGAAAGTTACTTGATTCCAAATTCTATACAGAAATCATAAGCACACACTTTCATGTACTATACAGTTGAATTTGAATCTTATCTATCTGGTGCTTTTCCTTACCTTCTTTTTTTAAGCAATTATTAATACTTGTCAAGGTCTTAAGGTAGTCTAGGTATCTCTACATACAGATTTTTAAGACACATATTTAGTTAAATATCTCTTAGAAGTATTGCAGAATAAGTTGAATTTTGTGGGACCTTGAACAATAACAAATCTGTTGATTACTTTTGAATATCATCTCCATTCTACCCAGATTGAGGCTTTGTTTTCCCTCACTTGTCTGTTTTACTGGAGATGAATTATATTTTGATGGCAGTAATAATTTTTTTCAATGTAAAGGACGTGATTGGCCTTTTTGTCAGTATTTCAAATTATTCTCTTTGTAAAATTAATGAATTTATACATGTTTGTCTCTGTATTTTTTCTGAATTTTTATTCCATTCCATTCTTTGTTGTCTTTTTTACTTCTTTATCTCTCAGGTAATTTTACCAGTCTCCATGTAAATGGAGGTGATCCCTAGAGAGACATCAATAATGTGATTCTTTGTGTCTTCTTTCAAGCTTTTGTACCAACATTTGAGAAATGAAACAAGACGGAGTTTCTGATCAAACTGAGGGCTAGGAATTGAGGAAATAATTATTGTCACTCTGCTTATTGGCAGAATACATTTTCCTGTAACTAACTTTATCCTTGATTTTAGAAAGGACCAGAAGTATGTGAATTTTTATATCTTCGTGTCCCCATACAAGAATTGAATAAAAAAGATGCATTAATCAAGTGAAGAAAGCAAAAGAGCCAGAAGCAGAAGCCAGAAGAATTGTAATCATGAACAAAATACTTTTTTTTCTTTTTAAACACAAAGAATAAATGAAAAGACATCATATTAAAGGGAAAATCTTCTCACTTATTCTTTCTCCTATTCAACTCTGGAGACTTTTATTCTGGAGGTATATTGTAATTTGATGTATTTTATCAGGTTCAGGATTAACTGGATGGAATTAAAGAACTTTTTTATATGCTATCAACTGGGCAATGACAGTGGTGAATGGCTGAAGAGGGCAACTGCAATGGTATTTTGTGTGGAATGGAGTCAAGTCACTGTGGTTTGTGGATTTCACTGGATTTAAGTTTCTCAGTGTAGATGAAAGGTAATGATAATTTGCAAATCATGAAGGTGTTTATGGCTGAAACTTGCATTTATTTGCACTGTGATGTTAAAGCTAAAAAATCAGCTGTAGATACCTGGGAACATTAAATTTAAAGACTGAAGACTTGATTGTTGGTAACCACATTCTTAAGTATTTAATGGTTTTTGAGTCTCTGTGTTTTGAGCTGAAGTACTTTTATCTGTTTTGGATATCCAGTAAGAAATATTTGTCTTACTTTTTCCTCAGGTTATAAATTCACAGGAAAAGTAGAGTAGAATCTCTTTCCCTACATTTTCAATTTTCTAGGTCATTATTTATTTGACTTAGTACCCCTGAATTCTTGGTACAGGAGATGTGGCCAGGGCACTACTAGTGCCATTCTAATTCAGTTGAAATTTTTTGAGTTTTCCAATGGGCAATAATTTGAAATGTCAGGTGCTTTTTTTTCCTCCTGTTTCATCTCCATAATTGCTGGAAACCAGAATTTAATGGGACTCTTTCACTTTGAGGAAAAAAAGGTTTTGTTATCAGTTCCAATGTTCATCTTTCATTTCTATTCTTTTCTGATCAGATTTTTTCTTTCAATAGCTTTTCTACTTTTGATAGTATGTTAGGTCACCTTGTTATGTTAAGGACTCTGGAAGGCATCCCTTCCTTTTTTTAAAAAGGAACCGTTGAAATATGTAGCAACAGACATGGAATTTCTGCCATTCCAATATATAAAAAACTAGAATTTCCCCTAACACCATTTTTATCATATAAATGTTCTCATTACAATAATACTTCCTTTTCTGTTGGTTTTGTTGACTAATAATTTACTATATAGGAAGTGTATGTACCACACATTGGAACATAAAAGGTTTGGTATAAAGAATAGGATAATCTTGATGCATTAGACAACTGCTTAAATACAACTATTCTGCTGAATTTGGTCATCAGTTAGAAATGGTTGCAAATTTTTGTTGGATGTTTTGACAATTTTATCTTCCTCAACCTGTAACAGGATTAAGTATATATTTTTATGTGTGGGGAAACTGTTTTTACTTTAGTCAATAGTGTGAAGAGAATGGACATACTGGACTATAGAGCATATCTTAGAGAATTTGTCAACATCTTATGCCTCATACAAATCCGTTGATTTCACTTAGAATTAATCTCACCTGCTCAGTTCACAGCAGTGTGATTAAATGGTAAAGAAAAAGAGAGAAAAAAAAACCCTCATCAAAAACCTGATCCTACACATTCATTGTGCAAATTGTAGCTTGTAAATTTACCTGGAGAATCCTGGTTTCCATGAGAGCATATAGCACAATTGTTCTCATATGCAGACCCGTTTATGGAAGCAAAAGCCACAGTAGTTTGTTCTGTGAATAATGACAGAAATCCTAAATTAAATGTGGTGATCTTCTTTTCTGATAGAATATTTGTGGGCAAATATTAACCCCATGAAAAACTGCAACCATGAGTAATTTTGGTATGAGAGCTACTTAAGCCTAAGTATGTTTGGCTAGCTTCCTATGTAAAACAGCCTCAGTATTTTTTATTACTATTTCAGCATGAAGGCCAAGAACAAGTAGTTGCACCAAACATATTTTCTATTAAAGAGATTTCAGTGTTCCTCTAAAGTGCTAAGGCACTTTTCGTACCCTTTAACAAATTTGTTCCAGTGTCAGATTGGTCTCTCTATTTTAATTAAATTTTTAAATTCACATATACCTGCTAGATCCATATTCAAAGAATTTCCATTACTTTGAAAGCGAATAGTAGTGTCATGCAACTGGAAGTAATAAAGTGTAGGAGTGTAGTCGTAATAAGATATCAGATTGTGGTTGCCAGAGAAATCAAACAAATGGCAACATAGATTTCAGTTGGTTGTCACAAAACTGAAAAACGACCAATATTAAACTTTTGCATTATCACTGTTCCAAGATTTAAAAAAACCTCCTGTCACTAATGCTGTAGTGCATTGCTGCTTTCTGTTAAGGACATTATTAATCTGATTAGCAATGTTTCCATGAAATAGCAGGCAAGCGTTAAAAACTCATTCTTCCCCTTTTATTTTTTGATACTGACATTAAGTGTTGATCCAAGTAAAAAAGTGTGTTTCATCTTCTAAATATGTGTGATACGAATTTTACAAAAAAACCAGATATACCCAACTGATTATTTCTCTACTCACATATAAAACATGTATTGCATATACAGAATATCTACTTTCTTGCTTTTGGATTGATTATATTTATATTTATTGAAAAATAGATATTTTTCAAGTAAAACTATCATTTCTTTCCTGTGAAAGAGCTGGCACTTGCACTATTATTTGTTGTTGTTGTTGTTCTCTTGTTATATCTTCTTGCTAGACTCCCATAAATGACCTGGAAACATCAGAGCCTTTGTTCTGTTGCTTTTAGAAACAAATTAATTTGCATGGCAGGCTATCACAGTCTTCAAATGGTATATATAATGGAAGTACAAACATCCCACTTATATCAACATGGTGTATTCCAGCCTTAAAACTTTTAATTTTTAAGCTTCATTTCAATGGCTAAAATGTATTGTTAGGGGTTTGGTTTTTTTGGGGGGGGGGGTTTTGTTGGTTTTTTTTTTTTTTTTCCTGGGTTTTTGTTAACTTATTTAGGTTTGGGGGTTTTTTGGAGCTCTTTTTTTTTAATGAACACTTAAGAGAGTCAGTGATGGGGGTCTAATGCAATCAACCTATTGAGAGTCAGAAAAGTTCAAGGACCAAACACATATAGGTCTACAGGGAGTACATTTAGTGCATGACATATAAGTAAATAAACTGTCTCACTGGCTAATATTATATTTATAGAACAAGTGAGACCAGACATCTTATCATTAATGAAAGCCTTCTGAAGCTGGGTTCTGCTTTTCTTGAAAAAAACATGAAAAAACAGAGGTGTTGAGATTAAACGATGCATTATTAAGGTGACCATCACCTTTCATAGGCACTGTTGCCTTTTTCCTAACCTGGAAATGAAACTTGACATAATTTTAGTAAGGAGGTAATATAAAAGGGCATCTTTATTTGAAGGCCTTCAGAGGCAGTTAGGGAAAAGATGTCCACAAAAGCCCATTCCTTCCAGAGATGAGTACATTTTTGTAGGTTTTAGGAAATTAGCATAAGTGATAAAAAGCACCAATTAGGAGGACAAGTGGTGATGCAATTACCCCCAGGTCAAGTTCTTTCTCTGGAATCCCCCTTTGGCACTGGCTGTACTTTGCCCATGAAAATGTATCTCAAAGAGTTGTTCTTGGCCTTGGTTCCCAGCAAGAACCAAGAACCGCTGGGGCCTTGTACCCCCCAGGTCTTGGAGCTCTGGAGTTTGTTTTGGCTTCCTGCCTAGGGGAAGGCCATGGAAAAGTACTGGGAAAACGAGTCACTAATATGATAGTCTATGTAGTTACAAATATACGTACAAAGAGAACAGAGAACATATAAAAGAAAAAAGACATTTGATACCTTTTGATGCCAAACCAGCATCACACTACAACCATGTTTATGCTTTTCATTTTCACCACAGTCTAGATGCAATTATTAATTGATTTAATTAATCAAATATAGTGATGAATTAAGCCAAGAATTACTTAAAACTTTGTTCTCTTCTTATATTTATTTGAACTATGTCTTTTGGTCATTGACTAAGCAATGGATGTCTGATTTCTGTCTTAGAAAACCCCCACATTTAAGCCTTAGAGAACCTGAACTTTCAGCAGAATCATGCAGATTATCCTATACAGACTTAAAAAGAAGCCCCTTTATGAAGACACAGTCACTGGAGAAGGTGGTCTTTCTATGTTATTAATGGGACTGTTGATCAGCAGAACAAGTAAAACATGGAGCAGTTCCAGATTCAATCCCTTCTTTTCCCTCAAACTGCAAATTAACTCCACGAAGCCGTGAAAGTACCTTAACCCACCAATCACTTGGGTGTTTCGTGAGATGGAGTTGGCCAGTATTTCTCTTTGGATTACCCACGTTGGATGGCACACTTGAATGCTCATTACAGTTTTGTGAGGTGTGAAGAGTAGGGGTGAAACCATAAGTACTCTGTGATGGTGTACTGTGGTGCTGGTGCCCAGGTACTGGCAGGGGGGCTGAGGGGCAGCCTCCATGAGGGCAAGCCAGGGTTGCCCTGTGCTGGCCTCTCTGAGGGCAAGTCAGGGTTGCCCTGTGCTGCACTCAGCCAGATCCAGCCCAGGGACATCATGGGCTTCTCCAGGAAAATGTATTTAAGTAAGAGCAAAATGCAGAGCAAGCAATGAGGAATAAGGAAAAATGTGACAAATAACAGCGTGAGCACCAAGGCCAGAAAAAAATCAAGGGAAGGAGTTTCCCCAGGCAGCAGAACAGAGGTTCCCCAGCAGCCCACGGAGATGGCATAGTGGAGCAGATATTTACAGTGCAGCCTGTAGTGGACCCTGTGCTGGAATGGGTGGATATTTCTTGCAGGGACTGAGGCCCATGGGGAGTCCATGCTGGCCTTGGTTTGTCCTAAAGGATTGCAGCCCATGCTAGAACAGGGGAAGGAGTGACAGAGAACTGAAATGGATGGATCCCATTTCCCATCTCCCTCCAAGTAGAGCTGATGGTGTCAGAAATGAAGAAATGAAGTTGAGCCTGGAAAGGAGGGAGAGAGGGGTTGAAGGAATGCTGGTTTAAGGTTTAGTTCTCACCATTGAAATACATTTTTAATTGGCAATAAATCAAAATAATTTTTCTCCAAGAAAAGGCTGATTTCCTCATGTTGGTAGCCAGTAGTAAATTATTGTCTTGTCTTTATCTCAACCTATGACTTTTTCCATCTTAATTCCTCTCCCTTTCCTTTTGAGAAGGTAGAGAGAGAGAGCAGGTACGTGAACTTCTGGCAGCCAGCCCAGGTAAACCCATCACAGAATATTATGTCATTTCTGTCAAAATGTTTCATTTACTACTCTATCGAGCACTTATACAAAGTTGTTTGCTTTTTTAGAAACTTTAGGGCAAATACATTTTGGTTTTCCTTTTGGAATGTATGTATTTATTTGCTTTTTGGCATTTCTCTTTGCTGAATGGGACAGACATAACTGCATAAAAAAATTAATCTGGGGAGGTAGATATGGTGACTATTTCTATGCTGTTAAAAACTTTTATGAAATATGAGTTACTTTAGGCCTTACTAGGCTGTGTTCTGCTACAGATCTCATTCACCTGTTTTTTTGTGAAAGTTTATTGAATGTAAATTATTTCAGACAGATTATTAAAGGTTGAGTGAACTGGATTTTTCCAGTGAAAATTTGGCTTGATCTCCAGTGCTTATATAATTAGCTTAATCCCAAACTTGTCATAGACTTGACAAGTATTAAATTCATTTATATGGGTAGCACTCGCATGCCACTTCTGAATCAGCAGACAGTAACTGGCTGCTGAGAGGCACAGAGGATAAATGGCCTGAACAGTTTTTTGAACTGCTTCTCAGCTGTTTCCTGGCTCTTTGAGCACTCACAGTCCATTTCATGGCAAAATTAAACATTAGTTCAAACCGCCGCTGTAGGTAGTTTGAGACAGCATGCTTTACTTAGCTTTGGAACAGTCACTTAGAGCTAAGAGGGATCTTACTGCTTCTCAGCTGCTAGCTGGTACTGGGTAATTGAGACAGTTTCTAATTGTGTGAGAACATTTCCTTGATTCTGTAAGAGCATAAATGACCCCTTTCTTGTTCCAGCTCAAGCTGTTTCAGAGGGGGAGTTCCCTTGCGATCAGATACCCATTCCCACTGTGATTCCGTGGGCACCAGCAGCTGCTGCTTTCTATAATTGTCCAGCACTGGGTGGTTTGTGTAGTGCTGTGCATTCCTGCCTCACCTTTGTGTCACAAAGGATACAGTTAGAGAAGGTTGACATACACACTGATGTCCACAGAGGGATCACAGAATAAGAGTGGTGGTTTTCTTTGGACTGAAGCTGATGGCAGATGGTGCAAAGAGGCTTCCCAGAGCTTCTGATCTTAGTTTTTACGCTAGAGCTGCTCAGAGCAGTACCACTAATACAGCCTGTTTCTGATGGATGCCTACTTAAGAGATAGTTACTAACAGATGAGAAATTAAAAAAAAAAACTTCTTAAGAGGCCAGGGATTATATTTACATTTGCTTGTCTCTCATGGTTAGATTCAACTGATTTTCTTTGTAGAGAAGGGAAAGGTGAAAATCATTGTTACATAATAATCTCCTTTGAAACACTGAGAGGTGTGTGCCCCATGTGTTAAAACACCAAAAGAAAAAACGAGCACAAGACAGGGGTTTCAAAATGTAATGTTTATTTTAGAAAATAATTAAATCTATCATCACAGACATACAGATGAAATTCTAGTTGTGTTTGAATAGTGGATGACAGAAGCATTGACTACATCTTTTTGTGTACATCTTGTGGCATATGATCAGCTCACAGTCAACCCTGAAATTGTGCAGGATCTACTGCTCCATCTGAGTTGCTACAAATCTATGGGGCTTGATCGGATTAATCCAAGAATCCCCAAAGAGCTCGCTGATATAATCACAAAACCTCTCTTGATGATTTTTGAGTGGTCTTAAAAATCCAGGAAGGTCCCAGCTGGCTGGAAACTGACAAATGTTGTGCTGATTTTGAAGAACAGCAAGAAGGAGGACCCTGGACACTCCATGCCTGTGAGTCTCCCTTCAGTGCCTGGTAAAGTTATAGAGAACATTATTCTGGGAGGTATTAAAATACACTTGAAAGAGAATGCAGTCATTGCCCACAACCAGCACAGCTTCATGAGAGGACAATCCTGCTTGTCAAACTTTATTTCCTTTTATGACAAGGTAACCCACCTGGTTGATCAAGGGAAGCCAGTTGATCCTTTTGGATTTCAGCAGAGCTTTCAATGCTGTCTCCCACAGAATCCTTCTGGATAAAATATCCAGCTCACAGCTGGATAAACACATCATGTGATGGGTGAGCAACTGGCTCACAGGTCAGGCACAAGAGGTTTCAGGGAATGGGGTGACATCAGACTGGGGACCTGTCACTAGTGGGGCTCCACAGGGCTCCATCTTAGGCCCTTTAGTATCTTCATGAATGACCTGGATGCAGGAGTGGAAGGGACACCGAGTAAGTTTGCAGATACAAAACTGGGAGGAGTTGTTGACTCCCTTGAAGGCAGGGAGGGCCTGCAGAGAGACCTCGATAAATCAGAGGCCTGGGCGATCACCAACCATATGAAATTCAACAAGGGAAAAGTGCCAGATTCTGCACCTGGGATGGGGCAACCCTGGATGTACAGACAGACTGGGGAATGAGATGCTGGAGAGCAGTGCAGGGAAAGGGGACCTGGAGGTCCTGGTGGGTGGCAAATTGAACATGAGTCAGCAGTGCCCTGGCAGCCAGGAGGGCCAGCCTGGTCCTGGGGAGCATCAGGCACAGCACCATCAGCCGGGCAAGGGAGGGGATTGTCCCACTCTGCTCTGGACTGGAGTGGCCTCAGCTCGAGTCCTGTGGGCAGTTCTGGGCACTACAATATAAGAAAGATTCTAAGCAATTAGAGACTTTCCAAAAGAGGGCAATGAAAATGATGAAGGGCCTTGACAGGAGGCTGANTTGTCCCACTCTGCTCTGGACTGGAGTGGCCTCAGCTCGAGTCCTGTGGGCAGTTCTGGGCACTACAATATAAGAAAGATTCTAAGCAATTAGAGACTTTCCAAAAGAGGGCAATGAAAATGATGAAGGGCCTTGACAGGAGGCTGAATGAAGAGCAGCTGAGGTCACTTGGTCTGTTCAACCTGGAGGAGACTGAGGTGACCTCATTGCAGTCTGCAACTTCCTTTTGAGGGGAAGAGGAGGGGCAGGCACTGATCTCTTCTCTCTGGTGACCAGGGACAGGGCACGAGAGAAAAGCCTTAAGCTGTGTCAGGTGAGGTTTAGTTTGGATATTAAAAAAGGTTCTTTACCCAGAGGGTGGTTGGGCACTGGAACAGGGTCCCCAGGGGAGTGGTCACAGCACCAAACCTGCCAGAGCTGAAAGGGGCATTTGGATAATACTCTCAGGCACGTGGCCTGGCTCTTGGGAATGGTGCTGTGCAGGGCCAGGAGTTGGACTCGGGGATCGTTATGGGTCCCTTTTAATTCAGCTTGTTCTCTGATTCTGTGATATTTTATTACACTTGCTGCTCTATTTGACAAAACACTGCTCTTAGTCTTCGTCAGATAGCAGGCCATGGGAATATTGCCTATCTGTTTTTTTTGGGAAGCTTTTATGACACATCCTCTAACTATCACTTGTTGTTTTCCTTACAGCTCAGAATGTGTGCCCTTACTGAGTTAGAAAGTTAATTCTCTTCTGTCCCTTGGAGAGAAGTTTGATTGTCAGATTAGATTAAGTGAACATTGAACAAAATGAATGGGTCTGCAGTAAGAAAAATTAGACCAGTGAATGTTGGATTGGTGCCAATGTCTCAGAAGTAAAGGTACTAGCTAAAAAGTAAGGTTTGTCCTTTTGTTTTTATATCAGGAAAATATTGATATCATGTTTCTGACCTTAAACAGCAAGGAAAGGACTTTGATTTTAGTGATGCTCAGCATATTCATCTTGGATTTTTCATTGGGAATTCTGGTTCTTATCACCAGAGTTTACAGAGTTGATAAGTTTACTTATATGTTTTTGATAACATATTGTGGTAGGTTGACCCTGGCTGGAAGCTCAGGGGCTAAAGGCCCACTGAAGCTGCTATCACTGCCTTCCTTAGCTGAACAGGGGAGAGAAAATATAATGAAAGGCTTGTGGGTTGAGTTAAAGGCAAGGAGACTTCACTCATCAGTTGCCACCACAGGCAAAGCAGACTCTACTTGGGGAAATTATTTTAATTTATAACCAATCAAATCAGAGAAAGAAAATGGAAAACAAAACCAAATCTTAGAAGCACATTCTCCCTCTCTCAACTCCACCCTCCTTCTTCTGGGGTCTAACTCCACTACCTCTTCCCTGAAAGTGGCACAGGAGTATGTGGAATAGAGGATGCAGTCAGTTCATCCACAAGTTGTCTCTGCTTCTCCTTTCTCTTCTGGGCGGGAACTCTTCACACTCTGCCCCTGCTTCATGGTGGGGTCCCAACCATGGGAGACAGTGGTCCATGAAATTCTCCAAGATGAGGCCTTCCCACAGACTGTTCCATTGCGGGGTCCCTTCCACAAGGTACACTCCTTCAGGAACAGGCTGCCCCTGTGTGAGTCCCCCATGGGGTCATAAGTCCTGCCAGCAAACCCGCTCCAGTGTGGGCTCCTCTTTCCATTGGGACACAATTCCTGTCAGGAACCTGCTCCAGTGCACACTTTCCACAGGGTCACAGCTTCATTTGGGCATCCACCCACTCTAGAGTGGGGTTCTCCATGGCCTGCAGGTGGATCTCTTCCCCAGTATGAACATCCATGGGCTGCAGGGTGCAGCTGCCTCACCATGGACTGCACTAGGGGCTGCAGGGGAATCTCAGCAGTGGCGCCTGGAAGACCTTCTTTCCTTCCTTAACTGACCTTGGTGTCAGCAAAGTTCTTGCTCTCATGTATTCTAACTCCTTTCTTCACCTGCAAATGTTGTGGAAATTGAAACGCAGTAACTTCTTCCCTTAAATCTGTTACCCCAGAGCACTATCACTATTGCTGATGGTCTTGGCTTTGGGAAGCAGCAGGTCCTATAACCCAGTTAGGTTATATTTTTCAGACTTATTTAAATGAAAAATTCTCCTGTTACAATAAAGCTTTTAAGTACTGTCTAGTTATATATAAAATTTTAAAATAACATCATGAATTTTTTGCAGCTAGAGAAATTAAATACTTGCAATTAATTCACCTGTTTCCTTTTCTTTTCATTTTGATCTTTAAGAGAAAGAAACCCTACTGAAGTCTCAACATTTCTCAGGAAAGATACCTTATTTTCAGTGAGCTCTTCTCTGTGGCTGTTAAATTGAGTTCTTAAAATATTTACATATTCATGACTTGAATACTAGTTTTAATTTTCCTTGTGATTTTTTTTTTTAGTGCCTATATATACAGAAAATTCTCTAGTTCTTAGAACTAAAAAGAACACTAGTGAGAACAAAGGTTGAATACATTGAAAATGGTATACATTTTTGATTAGTATTTAAAAATAAGGACCTCAAAATCACTAGAAAGATTAAGCTTATTCTGTATATAGAATACTGAAATTGACTAAGGTAAGTCATGATACATATAAGTCTGGAATACATTTTTGAGGAAACAAACTAGTAATATATTTTTCAGTATATAAAAATTAAAAATGTAGTAGAAACAGACCAATTTAAGGAAATAGACCCATTGCTTAATTCAGTTTCTCATGAATCAAAATAATTCAAAATGAATCAAAAAAAATTATATATTCTGCAAGGCTCCAGTGCTCTCCTAAGAAAACAGAAGCTGAACTAAACCAAAAAAATAATATTTTGCTTCAACATACTTACCTGTTTGGTGGCTGTTTATTGTACACTTCTTTTAGTGTTCCAATTTATTTCAATGACCTATAAAATGAAATAATAGGCAGGTAACATTTTTCCCTCCCAGACTCCTTCCTGTATTCCCAGCAACACCCCATCAATCTCCTTGCAGAAAAGCTCTCGTTCATGAACATCTTCGGGAGCACAGAACCATAGAGACTTGAGTTTTTATCTGGCAGGTACACAGAAAGTGCGGCTGAAGAAGTATTTTAAAAACTCCCTAGCACTTGGTATATAGAAATTTGCAGGAATTCAAAAAAAATTCCAGCATAATACAGTTTATATAAATACTTTGATTGAAAACTTTCAGAACCAATTTCAATCTGAGGAAGCAACTGTTCTCTCCTACCTCTGTATATGTTCTTTATTAGTGCTATTCTAAAGCTTTTGTCAGAGCATAAGATTATTTCTTAAAGAAGTTGAAGAAAATATTTACAGACTATTTGAAACCAGTGATTGAATCCAAAGAGCTTGGGGAGGCTTGAAACAATTATGCAGTTTGATAAAAATGGCATAAACTTTTAGTACTACCAGTGTATATATAAATAAATAGTGAGGCAATTTAAAGGGAATAGTCTTTTAAAACATTCCACAAGAGCAACAAGATATATTTTAGGAAAGAGGATGCATGCTACTGATCTTCTCAGCTAAGAGGATCATCTAAGAGGAAGAGTTGTTTGTGCTGCAATGAATACAGGGTAATCCTTGAAAATACCAATGCTAGAGTACAGAGCATTCTGCACTCCAGTATTCACTTCTACCGTGGGATCTAAAGAATGCTGTTTGTCTAAGTGCAAACTGAATCATGCTCTAAACCTTCTGCCTGAGAAAAACAGAGAGCTGCCAGCCTCTGTTCACCAGCTCATGGAAGTTATAGGTATTCCATGAAACACATTTTTTCCTTCTGACAAATATGTGAATGTGTTTCAGCCTTTAGCATTTCAAACATTGCTGTTTGTCCAGATAATATTGTTTCTTGTGTTTCAAGAATGAAAATAATAATAGTAACAACAACAACAATAAAAAGACATTCTGCTTATTCAAGTAAAGGGTTATTCCTAACACAATATGCAGAATTCAAGGATGTGACAATGCAGCAATGAATTTTTCACAACTGATAACTTAATCTTTTGCAACATTAATCACATATCTGATTATCCAAAAGAACAAATATATTCTGTTACATATTCTGGAGAGAAAAAAAAAGATAATTAAGACAACCTCTCATGTAATGCTTACCTGGTAAATTTCTGATTGTTCATCTGTGAAAGGCCATCACAGTTAATAAAATGTGCCATGTAGTACAATGTAGCTATGGGCAACTTCATTTAATTTTTCAATATCCTATTATATTGGAATTCATGACACCTTTAAACTAAATGGAAGCACAGACATCTAATAATTGTTTAGAGAAAATCTGCTAAATAAAGATGAATCTTGAAAATTGTCCAGGTCTTAATGTACCAAAATAGTGTATTATCACTGATCTTGATGGCAGCTGAGAAGATGACTAAGGAACTTTATTAATATTAGCTTCAGACTCAAAGAAAGCTTGGACTTTTATTCATTCAAAGCCCTGCATAGTTCTTACTAGGCTTTACTCTGATTTGGTTGTTTGCTTTAATCTTCAATGTCATTCAGAATTTATTTTCCACATTTGCCCTTTTACACTTCTTCATTGCTTTAACTTCCCCTCATTTCCTTTTTCCTTTTCTTTCAGTCTATCTTCAGCTAGCTCTAAGTACCCTTCACCCTATTAGAAATGTGAATTAAAACACTCTTGGCAGTCATCATATAATTTGTCATGTCTGCTTTTTTCTTCTGCCTTCCTGTGTTTCAATTATTTTAGCTCAGAGCCCTTTTAGAAAGAAATCCTCTGTATTTCCCCAAGAAAAAGACCAAACATATTGGGGTTCTGTGCTATTCTGATCCTTGCTTGCAGTCCTAAAAAGCAGGATTCACTTATTATCCACAATAATGCTTGTTGTCAGCTTGAATTAAATGCACTGCAGACTGTTTCATACATGATTACTTTATATGTCTATAGGTTTAAATTAGCCTCGAAGATGAGACTGTCACATAGGTAGTAGAAATCTGCTGAGTTAGTTATTATGAATTACTTATCCCAAAACTAACATTTGTGGTCTTACAAATATGGCACAGAGCAAGAAATTTTTATTCCATTCTATGACCTGTCTGTGTATATCTGCATACATAATTGATACCTGTATTTGAAAGTATGATTTCAGTACCAACAAGACAACAAATTACATTCTCAAGACTTAACCTAATATTTATCTGCTAGGCATTATTCTGGACTTGTATTTTGTGTCACAGAACATGGGCAGGTACCTAAGTAGGTTAGATACAAACTAAACTTTTTAAGAGTCCAGCATCCAACAATTCACTAAGAATGTGGACATAATTCCACTGAAATGCATAGGAATTTCATTACAGGATTTCAGCTGTTGTTGTGCTGTGAATAATGAAGTGTTTCTGGGTTATATACATTTCATTAGAAAATTTATATCATGCTGTCATTTTAGGAAGACGTGACTGTACACGTTATGATGCACCTAAAAAGTGTGCAGACCTAAAATGTGTTATTATTATTCAAAACATAATAAAATCAATAGGAGATCACGTATTTTTTTTTCATTTCTTTGTCAATAAGCATGGGAGATGAAAGAAATTTGCATCTAATGTAGGTATTTTAATGGTTAACATCTCTGTAATGGTTGAGTATGTCATTTCTGTACAGATTTAGGCTGGGTATTATTATATGGCACAAGAACTGTGTTTCGGTAAGTATAAGCCACTGTCTGGGAACACCTGTAAGAATAGCAGCATACAGATAGATCACAGTGGGAAACTTGGGTTTCCTTATAGCTTCCTTGGAGATGCTTTCCCTGGGATCTAATACCAATTGTGGGCTGCATATGTTAATTCAATTTAGTATTATATAATTATCAGTGGATGTAAAATAACTAATGCATTAAATTTAGGCTAAGCTATAACTGAAACTCTATATTCATTATATGTGTATGGAGTACATTTTACCACTAAAATAAATCCCAAAGAAATTTCAGAAAAAATTGTTGGACTGGTATTTTAAATTGTCATCTGTTGAGCCAGTCTCTGAAACTAGAGATTGTCCTTGATCTCTTTCAAAACGCAACCAATCCTTCAACTCTTACAGAGATAAAACACTTCAACATAAAGAAGTAAAACTCCCTCCCTTTTAAAATAAAAGTATATTAAACGTATTTAATGTCATTTTTTCTATGAGGGTGACTGGACACAGACACATGTTGCCTAGGCTGTATAGTTTTCATCTTGGAGATTTTTAAGACAGTCTAGACAATGCTCTGGGCACTCTGCTCTAAATGATCCTGTTTCAGGAGATGGGGTGGACAAGGTGACCTCCAGGGGCCCCTTCCAACCTTAGTCATTCTGTGATTAAATGATAAATTGCATTTGTTGTTGGAATCAGCTTCCTATTTTGTCTCAAAATTCTCAGGCAACATATGTGTTGCTCACTGGGCAATGGCAACAAATGCACAGCTGTAGCTGGTGAGAAGAAAGGATCTGGGTACATACCAGCCGCTGGCAGCATCCACACCAGTCAGTACTTACACTTCAGGAAATCTTTTCTGCTGCTAGAGATGAGAATTACTATATTATTTGAAAGAACTGCTATTTTACCATAGCATATTTTAAGATCTTAAAATACTAATCAGTGTTATATTCTGTTATTTATATACAAGAGTCAAAATTATTAAATGGAAAGTGGGAGATTTAACAAAGACACTTTCTGTACATGGTTTCGTGCAACAGTCAGTCTGACACTTCTCATGTATAAGCTGCTGCTGCATTTGACATTTATTGGGTAAAATCTTCACTTTGATATCCAAGAGAAGTAGTTATTATAAAGAATTCCGGATTTAAATGTATTTTGCATATGCCAGTTTCTATTTAGATAGTTCTTTATGACTAAATCAGACCTTCTTTACTAGCATGATGAAAAGCAGCCGTATAAGTAGCTCATCTCTGCCAGATTTCAGCTTCCTAGATACAGCTAATTTTGCGCTAGATGCTTGCAAAAAGTGGCAGTGAAATATATGATATTGAAGAGTTTTGTTCAGTAATTGTAATTTCATTCAGTGTGAAATGTTTCAACTCCCCCTTACCATGTCCAAAAAATTTTCCCTGAACAGATACCAGATCTTGGTATTTGGACAGGCTTAGAAAGGATTACTGGAGGAAATGTCAGACAGCTTTTACTTTGTGAGAAATATTTTCACTGAAAATATCTGAGTATAAAATAAATGCAATGGCCACAGTGTCTCCTTTTCCAAAATGAGGACTTGGTAATACAGCCACCTTTTCCTCCAGATGGAAAGACAACACAGACTCTTCAGAAGCATCTCCACACATTCATAAGTACAAATAAAAAGTTCTGAGTGGCTCACCAGTGATCTGCTTTCTTTCCCGCTGCACACAACTGCTCAGAGGTCACTGCATTCCCAAGTGAATGAGGTCTTGCTTTGCTTGGAGAACTGACAAAAGGTAGAAGAGTCCTTGTGGCTATACCTGAGCTAGTGGTGTAGGATGGATCTGTGGTCTGTATGGGACCCGATTTTCTCTAGGTGTGCATTATCCTCTTCTCTCCTTGAGAGAGAAGGAAGCAAAGACAATGGTATGAGAAGATATTGCACTGCACTCGAGACTCGAGTCTCATCTGAAGGAACATGGCACCGGGATCTTGGTGTGTGGCATCGAGACCAAGCCCTGGGAAATCTGTTTGACTTTGACTGAGACCTTGAAAGGTCTCTGCTGTAAGCATAGAAAACTTTCTGTGTTTAGAAGTGTTATCCTGCTGCTTATTTCATCCTCCAAACTACATACTAATTCAGGTTATGTTTACCAGTTTGGTTTGGTTTGGTTTGGTTTGGTTTTGTTCTATGAGCCCTCTGGTAGGTCTAGTCAGACTAGTCAATGTGCTCCATTGTTTGAATTTCAACATCCAGCCTATTTTGCCCCAGAATATGTGCAATGTGAGAAACACCAACTGATGTCCAGACAACAGTGAAAAGATCCCACTCTGACTACTTAAACTTCACGGATAAAGAAACTTGGGAATGGTTGTATGCCATTTCTGCTAGGTTGACAACAGCTGCCAAATCAGGATTCAGTGAATTATATGAAGCAAATGAACATTTTGTCATGTTGTTGTTTATTTTGTCAAGTTGCTGGAACGGATGAACTTTTCTCATTGTTTTATCATTTTCCCATTTCAGACTGTGTTAGTTTTTATGGAAATATTTGTCATTGTCATGAGTCAAGCTTAGTCATAGCACATGGGCAGAATAAAACTGGCTTATGCATTAGCAGAACATTTATGTAAAGGTTTGGGAACTAATAAAGACTTTTACAATATTTGTGGCTGTTCATATGTTTGCATGTACATAAATACATATATATAGCTCACAAAGCTGAGTTATACAGCTTTTTATCCCTATAGGCTTGAAAGGAAGGTAAATTATATGAGGTGTCCTAAGAAACACACTGGTAATAATATTTTTTAAGTATTTGGACAACGCTTTGGGGCCCTTTGTATGATTCTTGGCCTGTCCTGCGCAGGACCAGGAGCTGTGCTGGATGATCCTAATGGGTTCCTTCCAACTCAGCATATTCAATGATTCTATGATTTGTCTTATCTTATATTTTTGATGTCATATATTTTGAAGTAAATTATTTTTGGAGGTATTTTAGGGTTGTGTTAAAATATACAGGATATGTAAAAAACACATAGTAGTATTCATACATACCTCATTTCCTATCTTGTCTTCTTTGTGGTAATTTTTTAGTGCATTTGGAATAGCAAATCGCTTGATCACTGTTCTTCATGCTGCTCATTCCTTCCACAACTCTAGAGCTACACACTAAGTTGAATGGAAAAAAAGTCTGTACTATGGGAAAATCTATGATATAGAAAGGCAGAAGACCTTTTGCACCATTTTTGTATGGCTTAAACTAATTTTTTTATGAGGATAGGTATAAATTTCACATTTTTAATGTGAATAATGTGTTAAATACGTGTAGTCTATTATTGTCTTAAGATATCCTTTAAAAGCCAGTGAAAACTCCTTGGTTATAACTGAATAAACATCCAGGCAAATAGAGGTATAGAGGCATGTAAAATTAACCATAAGGAGTTACAAATTATAATACTTTTATTTTTGATCATCTAGAAGATAAACCATGTGTAAAGACAATGAAGAGAAGTGATCATTTGTTGATGAAATAGATTTTCATGGAGATACTGGCAAAATTTCTGTAAGCCAATAAGGAAATGAAAATGTTCTTTCTTTTTCTATTTTTTTTTTTTTTTTAGACTTTATATCTGGGATAACTAGTTACTTTTCGTTTTTGAAATCCTCACTTGAGATTAAATTCAGCTCCGTTCTTAATTGGACAAAATCCAAGACTAGTTAAACTGGGAATTCTTATATAAAATATCTTTGCAGATTAAAAATAATAGGTTGAGTATCTGCTTCACATCCAAAGTAATTTAAAAAGTGGTTTTGAATTTTAGCTTTGACCATGAATTTCCACTCCCTCTTTTTATTTGTCTAATAATTTGATTTCTAAAATGTTGTATCAGGAGATCTGATCTTAATTTATTGAAATTAAAAATTTGGAAAGGAATTAGACTCACCTCACCTACCCTTCACTTAGTCAAAGTACATTTTGAATAATAGCATTGTTGTCTAGACCATCTTTACTGCTCAGAGACATCAGCCTTGGGGGCAGAGTCAAGAACCCCCTTAGTCCAAGAAAACCTTCTGAGTTAGTTATGGATGCGATGAATTAATCACTTCCTCACAATGCTCACTTCTAGGTATTGACTATAAGAAGAGCTGAAACAATGAGCATAAACTAGCTACACTATTACATTAGGTGAGAGGAATTATACTTGTTTAGAAAATTCTGGTTTTGGTTTGAGACACTTCCTCAGCAAGAGATCAAAATATAATTGTATATCTCTGAAAAAATAAATTCTGGCTGTGGTAGCAGATGTAATTTTCTACTTTACTTTGGTGTGTTGTTAGCTTACTCACTCAAGACTTATGAAATGAAAGCTTAAAGTACTCTCTTTAGGTGTCCATCCTATCAACTTTTGCTTTAATTTGTTTATTGTATCATTTTCACAAACATATTGTACTTCATATTTAACATGGTTTTTTTGGTTCTTTTTTCTGACAGTTTATATTTTCTTGAATGTTTAGTTTCATAAGTTTTATATCTTTCCCAGTCATTTATATCCCAACACTGATGGCTTCCCTGGTTCTTGGGAGGGTTTTCTCTATTGATTCTCAAAATTATTCCTCTTTATTGGCATCATAACATTTAGTTCAGCCTAAATTTTTTCTCTCTCCAACCAGATGTTGGAATGTAATTTAGACCATCAAAGATGATTATGGGTTGAGTTTTCAGACTTGCTAAGCCTTGTGTCATCTCTTCTCCCATTAAAGACAATGATAAACTCTTCCTAATTTTAGAGGAACAGAAATAGTGGTAAGCTAAAGGCTTTCATATTGTGAAAAGCAGTAACAATTTTGTCTTTTTCCTCTACTTTTCCGAGGTATTTTAGAAAAGGTGCCATCCAAAACACTCTTATCCTCTGAAGCTTGAGATAACATTTAGGTTAGATAACTTAGATACATTTTCTAATTTATTATTTTCTTATTTTGTGGTAGCCAAAAAGACAAAGCTGGTTTTGCTGTAGAAAAAGTGTACTAAACCTGGGTTAGGTGGATATTTGAAATGGTTTGATGGCTGTTTTACCTCACTGTATAGCAAAACTACACCAGCAATTCATTTTGATGTGTCAACCAATTTTGTTAGGTTTTATTTCTTCCTTCTGTGGGAAAAATTATTTTATTGTGAAATTTAGGATACAGCTACTATAGGTTAGCATAGCTTTGCTAGCATATCATCTATTTTCACAGCTTTAGAGTTTGAAATAGAGAGGCTGGAATGACATAATATATTCCCAGCTTTTTATACCCACCACATTTTATAAGTAGTGATCTAATAAAAATTATTATTAGTAGTGATAGCCATGTTTGATCAGTAAAATAAGTAAAAACAATAAGGAGTTGCAAGTATTTCCAGCAGAATTATGCAATGACTATTTTTCCAATTACATAAAAATGTGATGGAATAAACCAGAATTATATTGATAGGCAAATATTTATAAACACTGTTCATAAAAAGGGACCCTAAAATGTCTTAAAAGTATTGGACTAGGTCTTTTTATGTCACAGGTTTAAATTAACCTCAAATGAGTTAAACAAGTTTAAAGGCTTGTTTGTGGATTACAGTAGGTTTAACAGTCTTTGTCACTGTGGACATGAACAGTTGTGGTGGGAAGCAGGGCAAGAATTTGGAAAGCTTTAGAACTCAAGATCTGTGTATTGTTAATAAAATGGTCCTGCTTCCAAGAGAAAAATGTTGAGTACTGTTGAAAAATGTTACTTTTTTTTCTTTTCTTTTTTTTTTCCTGTTAGGAACATCCATTTACTTTGCTTAGAAAAGGCTTATACGTAAACACATCAGAATTTCACAGTAGTTGCTTGATATTGCTGTTTACTGTTGTTATAACTTTACTACAGTATCCTCATAGATACTGCAGCTTCCTGACAGTTGGCAATGTAGCTGAAAAAGGCTTAATAGTGAATTAATGATTTAACTGAAGTGTATAAATGAAATGCATTTTTGTAATGGCGTATACATTCTTCTATAATTTTTTCTTTCAGAAAACTTACAATATGCTTTTGTGTGTTTTGCTTTTCTTGTTACACAGTAAGTAAAACTAGGTGAAATAAGAGCATTGTAGGATTTATTAATTCTGGATTACATAATATTTACCAAGGAGTCAAAGCACCTGTGGCACTACTACTGGGGAAAAGGATAAGTTCAATAAAATTTTGGAAAATCACCAGTTTACTTGTGGGGGTTTTTTTGACTCCTTTTGCCAGAAATTTCCAGGTGAGTTTATCCAGGCACTTATTGTCTATAAAAAAGAAAAAAAAAATTATATTCTTGCTTCAACTTTAAGATACCATATATTGAAGGAATAATTAACAATACAGGACATGAATCAATAATAAAAACCAGTCTGTATGGTGCATTGAAGGGAGTTTATATGTTTTATAAGCCTTGAGTGGAAGCCAATGTGTCTGCTGCAAAGAGCGTTGAACGTGACATAAAAGAGTATATCCTGGTAAATAGAAACTGCTAGAGGGATTTGGGAACCCCAGACATTCAGTCTGGTGTCAGGTCCCAGCAGGAATAGCAGGGGATCCTTGACTAAATGAATAAAAGTACAGTCACAGAAATACCTAAAATACAATTGCAATTATAAAAATTACTGATTATTCACTTTTTTATTTTCATTTGGGGAATCAGTAGTTTCAAAAGATTGTCAATAAATTATAAGGAATCTCCTCCACTCCCACATCCTTAAAAAGCCCCAAAAGTGCCAACAACCCAAACCCCAGTGTAACTTGTTTGCGTAGTCAGCATGTGCAAATACTGCTACATCCTGACCTGTATGCCTGGTGTTAGGAATTTTGAACTAGTGAGTTTATTCAAACATCAAACCACTTGACCAATTAAATATTTGCATGAAAAACAGATTTTTGACTGAAGATAATACCTTAACTGGTCACAAAAACATCATTCAAGGGAAGACTTTATTCAAATATTGAAAATTAAATCTAAAATATGGGGACAAAATTAAAATGTTTTAATTACAAAGATAAGTAAATTGGAGCAGGTTTTTTTTTCAGAGAACTGGTGAAATGCATAATATATAAGAACTGGACTGTTCATATCTGTATAGTTTTATGAAAGGACTATATAGTTTTATGAAAGATGTGGTACAAGCCAAGCAGAAGCTGAGGACTTGATGTAGTAAGGCTCATTATCCTTTTACATGCAACGTATGCTTGTATCTGTTTCCAATATTTGAAATTCTGGGTCTAGAATTTGCTAGAATTTGCTAGAATTTTACTGTTTGCAAGAGAAGCATGGCCCATATGAATAGCCATAGTGTATGGCACCCACACCACTTCTTATAAAACAATTGAGGCCTCAGAACACAACAGTGAAAATGGCAACAGAAGGAGTCCCACAAACAGGAAAAAAAAAAAACAAAAAAACCAAACCACCTCCACAAAAGACATCTCCAAAAAAAGGGCCACGTGTCTGTAGCTGCATACAGCGTGGAGCTGGGAGTGTGAGCTGGGTGCAGAAGCTGAATGCTGTTTACTTCACAGTGGCTGGGATACTGAGAAGTTCTTGTGGATCCCAGAAATGCCATACAAACACACTAATTGAAGAGCCTGAGCTGGAGGCAGTGTGTGACTGCTGAATTCCTCCAAAATGTAAGCTCATCTGGAAACACTTAGGCACGAATGATAAAGGTGAATAGGAGGAACAGGTTCCTTCTGAAGCGTGATGTTTTAGGGGCCATTATTGCAGCTAAACAAATCTCACCATTTCTGTGAAGAAATGGTTCTGTTTTGGACAAAAAAAAAAAAAAAAAGAAAAATTTCTGTAGGCAATCAGAAGTAATTTTAAAAAATTTTTAAAAACTTAAAATACTTAGTATAGGAATGCCTTACTATCTTAATTCTTGTTGTCTTTCACTTTTTAAGAAACACCCCAGGGTTTTTTACTGACAGTCACACAACCCTGTTACAAACAAATAGTACAAGGTATATGGCCCATGAGACAGCAGGGTCAGATGGATTTCTGGGGTTCCTATGTATTCTAGATGTGTATGTGTGCCTGAGGGTGTTCTGGAATACAAGACGTACAATCCCCCTTCTCCTTCTTCTTACTGGGTCATTCAGTATAGATTATCCAGAGCCAGCTTTTAGGATGCACTACTTGCTAAGCAAAGTCGACAGTTGGTAAATTTAATTTCAAACTAAGCCTGTGGGCCACTTCTGCTCTGTAATGTACATGTGGAATTTAAATTTTATAATGCCCAATGCAGTGCCCAGGTCAGATTCCATAACACTAATTGCAGGGGGGGAATAGTACTCTGCTTGGGGAGTAGTGCCTCAGAGCACCTCTCATATGCCATGTTGCCTTGCATGCAGGTACTTCTTTTCTTTTAAACTCTTGCCTTTCCATTCCATTCTCACAAATAAGGTGTGGATCAGCACATGGGGGAAATTTTCAATGAATCAAGATGGGATACAGGACAGCAATATGACACTTTGTTTTATCAAATTCAGCATTTCTAAAAATTGCACTTTGTTGCACTTGTATGAACTGACAGTCAGACAAGGTATGTTTCTTAACAGAAGGTATGATGTTTAATAAGTTGATTTCTGTCCTCTGGTTTCAGTATATCAGAGGTGCATCCACATACTGCTACGTAGTGCAAATTAAGTTAATTCGTCCCCGTCCAAAAAAAAAAAGTACTGTAGCAATATCCTGCAGTATTCAGAAGGCCAAACTATATAATCTTTTATCAAAGTAATTTGTTCTGTTATTATAATAATATTCATAGGATTTATCATCAAGAAAAGTAATCCTTAAAGTCAAATAGGAAAATATGAAAAAATCTGAATTAGAAGTAAAACGATAAAGATTTAATGCATGGCTGGTGCCCTTTTTTGAACACATGAAACTGAATTTCCAAGAAAAAGAATAAGATTTATAGGATTAATGGATTTCTTGTATTTATAGCTCAAAATTTGGAAGTAAATTAACATTTGAATATTCTCAGGCATTAAACCAGAAATTCATGACCCATTTTCTTGTGGAACAGAAACATTTGGAGCAGTGTAATCATCTCAAGTGATGAGATGTGAAATGTCTTAAATGCCCAGAATATACATTTTGTGTGTGTATGCGTGTGTGTGCAAATGAATACATAATACAAACCTTTTCTTTGGAGTGGAATACTTTTCTGCAACTATTGTGTTGTGTTAAACATAAAAACCTTTATTTATCAACCAGGTTTGTAGCATGAGGAACATTGCTATAGGCCAGCTTCATGGGATTGTACCTTCTGGTAAAACCAGGGTTCTCCTTCAGGTTCTTTCCACACACTCAACTGTCACTGCAACAGCTGTCAAAATGAGGATACTGATGCTGATGACACTCTAGGTATGCAGTGAGGCTTTCCTTCTTGGCATGCCCATTCATTCACACAGAGGAGAGAAGCTTAGGAGAGGTGACTTTTCTCAGTCCGCATACCTGTCTTTAATCAAACAGTTTAACCTAGTTCTTCGTCTTCCCAAGGTTATGGTGGAGGACAAGGGGAAAAGACAAAAAATTATAAGTGTTCCTTTACATTCTTCCTGTCTTTAATATAAACAGTCCCCTTTATTTTTTTGTGTTTTATATCACAGTGTGTCCTCTCTGCAACGTAGGAAATTTCAGATTTATTTTGAGGCCTAGAAAGAGATCTCAAAGCAGCAGTGGAGGAGGAATAATAGGCCAGTTTTCTCAAAGATGGTTAAACCTTGCAAGCTTTTCTCATATCAAATGGCTCTATGCAGTCTTTCTCCACGATACGTGCCATTGACCTATCACTGTGCTGGAGGTTACCCCAAATCCTGTGGGACAGTGAAGCTTTCCTTTGAATATTTTCAGATGAATATTTACTGGAGAGAAAAACTAAGAGTAGAGAGAGCACTCTTTCTTCCCTCTGTCTCAATACTGGCTGATAACATACACGCACCATCTCATGTGACATGGATTAAGGTGTATGATACTCTGATATTCGTCACTCCATTGAGGTTTTCATCTAATTCTGAATTTAAAGAATGTAAATAGTGTCTAAGTGTTTGACACGTGGTTAATTGCAATTACAGAAAGTATACAAAATTAGCCTTTCTGTGTTTCTGTCCACTCTAAAAAACAACCTCAATTTATTTTATGATTCATGATATTATTCATATCCCTAACTTCATATTCTCATCATCAGACAATGATGGTTTGTTATGAGAAGATGGTAAATCATCTAATAAAATTTTTCTTGTTAATTTACAGAAAGAGAAGAATATTTGAATATCACTGCAACTTTTATATTATTGACTTTTATTTACCATTGCATTGATAATACTTTCTATAATATAATTTTTTCTCTATACTAATTAGATAAACTGAAGCAAGACAAATACATATGGAGCTGTTTTATATAAAATTAACATTTCACACATGAAGGTTTTTTTTCTAAATGTATGTTACCATCTTCTAGACCATCTGGCAGATTCATTGGCCTAATAGGCTTGATCAGAATTTTAAACCTGTTCAGATTTCAAATTTCGAGTCTTATTAGGCTCACCCTTTTCTCTAGTATGCTGTTGCACATTACATAGTTACTAAAACAGATCCTGAAAAAGGAATAATACCTGTACTTCATTTTGTGTTTTATCATATCAACATATAGATACAGTTTCTTTAAATGTAATTATGCCCTGCAAGCATCAGGATCAGAGAAGAATGAAGAGGATGAGGTGCTCCAGTTGCTGGAGCAGGTTCCTCTGCAGCCCCTGGAGCCAACCACAGGGAAGCAGGTAATTCCCTTATGGAGCAGATTATGCCAGAGCAGGTAGATTTTACCTTAAGAAATGACAGCCTGTGGATGAAATGCACCAGAGCTGGTTCATCTTAAGTACTGCAGCCCATGGAGATTACCCACACTGGCACACAAGAAAAGTGTGAGAAGAAAGGAGAGACAGAGAAAGAACTTTTACAGACTGAAAACCCCATTCCCCGTCCCTTTGTGCCACTCAGGATGAAGGGCAGCGGGTAGAGGAATTGGGAATGAAGGAATTCATTTAGCCCTGTTTTTCCAATGAAAGTAACAGGTAAGTGATCTCACTGTCTTCATCTCTTACCACAGTCTTCTCCATCTTATTTCCATCTTCTTGTTCAGGGAGGGGAGTGAGAGAGCTGCTGGGTGGGCATCTGGCTGCTGGCCAGTGGTAACCCACCAAATGCTAAAATGCTGATCAAGCTCTCTTGAGTAAAGACACTTTTTTCCCTCTAAAATGTGCTGAGTTTTTTATAGGTGGGTAGTTAGTATATTATGGATGCTGGTATTATATTAGGTCTTACATGATTTTTGTATTGTAAACATTTCTTGCTTGCTATCTACATCTTTCTGTAAATTGTGATACTTTACGTGCTCTCTGGAGTTGAATCTTAATGTACTGCCTTATTAAGAATTGGGTGTTGAAATCAAAGTTTGCTTTTGACCATGTCTAGATTTCATGCTTTAGATTTTATTAGTCACTTTGTATATAGCACAGTTATTTAATTTTACTATTAGAAATCTTATTATTTCACCTGACCTTTTTTTAATTGCTGTTTTCTCTTTAATTCACTGGTTTGAATTAAAAAATCAGAATTCATAGCAAAGTACACTGGCAATCTGCTTCTGATGTGGCATTTGCAATACATTGTTGATTACTACTTAATTTTTTTGTCATCTCCATTTTTTTTCTGAAAATCTGTTTTTACTATAGGCAGAGCCCAAAAAAAGTCCATGATTTTTTTTAAAGTTACTAGGCAGCTGCAATGCAGCAGGTGACCATATGAGCACTCCTACTTGTATATGAGAGCTAAAACAAGTCTACTTAAGGCACTGAAATTCACTAATCACAAAAAATCATCAAACTGTGCCTTTAGTTCACCTTTGATTTAAGGGACAAAATGTGCAGCAGCAAATTTTGCTTACTATGATCCAATTGTTTCTAACCTGTTTTAGCTAGTCTCATATTTCATGTCTTATTATAAGCATCATTTGCAAACAATCCTTTAATAAAGTATTATATTGAGGACTTGCACATAAATTGTGCAAGTACTTTGCCTTCATTGGATTTGTCATGTAAGATTAGCCCTAATTTTTGGTAACCTCAATGAATGTAAATAAGTAAAAAACATAGTGTTGGAAAATCATAAATTCCCTCAATATGAACAAGCTTAACAATGTCTTTCTATGGTAGGAAAAGAAAGACTACGGTATGCTATGGTTCAAGAGATTATATTTGAATATTTCATTAGCTTGTAACTTCAGACAACATACTTTGGGGCATGTTCTTTAATGTCGTGAGAACACAGTGCTGCACCCATGGTAATAGAGCCAAATTAATGGTTAGAAAGCTGCCATCTAAAATAACAATATGAGAAGCCAAAAAATCATAGAATCATGGAATGGTTAGGGCTGGGAGGGACCTTAAACATTTAAACATCATCCAGTTCCAAGCCCCCTGCTATGGACAGGGGCACCTTTCACTCGATCAGGTTGCTCTGGGCCCTATCCAATGCATCCTTGAGCTCTTCCAGGGGTGGAGATATATCTGGGCAAGATAGTGCCACTTGCATTCAAAAAAAGGGAGCTTTGTTCATACCTGAAGCAGAACAGATTAATCTGGGCACTCTTTTCACAATGTACATATTCCATATATACAAGTATGGAAGCATACTTGAAACATGGTCCAGTTCCTGCTACTGCATCTAAAACTTGAGCAGAGGACAAGTTTTAGATGTCCTGGATGTCCTGTTCTGGATGCACATGGTTAAGCTGGATGGACTTCTCAGCAATCCTTTCTCTCTGTCTCTCTCAAAGTTATTCCTGAGACACTCTGTACTAACACATCTTAGGACCATTCTTGAATGGTATGGTCACCATTGCAGAATTAAGCTGGTATAGATGTTGACTTTATGATTGACAAAACCACCTTGTCTAGTTCTTTGGAAAACCAGGTTATCTCAGGTAATAAGAAAACTAAGTCTGATCAGTGTCTTATGTCAGTGAAGACTTAATTCCAATGTAACAAAATTCTACTGCTTTTCCTTTAGAGGAGCTCTAGACTGTCAAAATATTCAGACCTGATCCTACTATTTTGTTCCTGTTGTCCCTTTGGGACCGTGGTCAGTTCTGCAATGGGCTTTGCTGAAAAGAGTTTGGAGTTTTGCTCAATGTCTGTATATTTTACTATCTGCAAACTTTTGTAGGCCTATCAGCTGATGTAATTTCTGTCACGCACAAAAAATTTGGCCAAATGTTATTGCTCTGTGTAGGGATTACCTTTAGCTGCCAAATCTAAACTGCTGCAGTTCTATTACACTTTGAATGGCAGTCAAGTGGGGGAATCTTATCTCTCACGATAACAGAAACTCAGCTTCTGTTAAGTAGGTAGAAGAGGGTAACTTTCAGGGTCTAATGCTTAAAACAAATAATTATGATCTTCATTCTCATAACCGACTACCAGAAAATGCCTTTTTTTATTTTTCCTGCAACATCAAACTGCCTGAAATACCAGGTTGCTCTTGAATTTTGAAAAGCGGATAACCATCTCTAGCTCTCAATGTTTCTGAAGTCCCCAGTTACAAAATAGTTGTCAGAGACGAGTAATCTCATTCAAAGATCCTAAAAATCTCTGTTCTCCTGCAACTCACTGGGCTATTTGGCAAGAATACTAGGCAAGGTTTTATTGGATACTTGTCTGTGTTTTGGCAAGTATTAGTTGAAACAGATGTTTATATATAACATTTTTATTTCTGAAGCATGCTTCATCTTAAAACTAGTTTGGTTTATTGCCCTTGCTACTCCTTTTGAAAAGATGTTACAGGGTATTCTGGCTCTGATTATTACAACTTGGAATTTTCAACCCAAATGTATTTATTACCCATCTAGAAATATTTTTTTATTAGGTCAACATTGTTGTTTATTTTGAATACCTTTTCCTCTTTCATGTTTATGCCTAACCACTCCATATATTTATGCAGAGCAATCTTATCACATCCCAGTTCATTTTAATAAATTAAACAAGACAAGAGCTTTTTGTCTTGTTTCATATTGCTTTGAATACTCTGGAGACCTCATCACATACATCTTAGAATTGCATTTGCTATTTGATGGATGTGACACATTGTTGGTAACAATCACCCAGCTGCTCCACACTGTTTTTTCTCTTCCAGCTGTTGAGATCAGAACTTACTTTTGTTCCTTCTTTAATGTTTGTTCCTCCTTTAGTGTTATACAATCCCATATTACCTACTTCTGTACTATGCTGTGGTTTGCTTGATATTGTTTTACTAATGTTTATCAGCTAGCATTTACTTTTGTGTCTCCATGAAATGTAATGAAAATATGAAGCAAGATCTCTACCATGATTAATCTTTGACTAACTCTTTCAGGAGTTTATCCTGGCTTGATTATTCCCTTCTCAGGTCTGTCAGTCGCCAGCTGCTTTTCAGTCAGTTTACTATCTATGGTGCAATTCTTGGTTTTATGTTTTCCCACTTGTTAATTCCCATAGGTAATCTATCAGATGTTCTGCCATATGTCTGATAGGTTAATTATGTTGTTATTTCCCTTCTTATTTTATGTTATAGGCTATAGATATGAGGCCAATCTGAATCCAAAATTCTTAGATAATTTATTTTGAATTTTCTCACATTTCTCCTTCCCATGGGGTCCTGTATTACTTCACTAAATAAATATATTCTTTCCTTTAAAAGAACACAGTTTTTACCTGTAATTTATACAATCATTACCTTCAGATCAAAAATGGGTTTATGTAGAGTACTGAACTCTACAGGGCCTATGGGACACATATACTTCAATTCTTTTTTTGGCATAATAAACACTTGAATTATGTTTTATTAACTCTTAAATCTGTCCGTTTCTTGTCCATTTCTTATATAAGTTATGCTAACCAGTAAATGTCCTATTTTGCTCCTTCTGAATGATTTGTCTTTCAGATAAAATACCCAAATAGTCACTGGAATACAGAATGAGAAAGTGAGAATGAGTCCAGGCTGATGCTTTTTGGAAAGAAGTGGCCTCTGTTCCTAAACATCTTTATACAAGACAGAAGAGACCAGACATGGGAGATTAAAGAGACTTTCTCCCTTGGTTTCCCAATGTGTTTTTAACCTGTTGGGCCTCCTGGGAAATGAGAGTTCGAACACTAGAGTAAGAAAATTTAATTGGAGTGCTCTTAGTTGTAAGCAGTTGATAAAAAAGGAGTGTAGAATTTCTTTTCATCCTCTTCTGGCTGCTTTGTGAATATGACCTTATATTTTTCTCTAAATTTCTTAGAAAACCTGAAAAGAAACATAGTGTTTTGTATGTGAAAGACTCGACTGTTTCACTTTACTTATATTTGTTTAATTGTGGAGAGAAATGGCAGTGAAATGAATGTTTGTTTCTTTTGGCAAAAGATTTATAAATAAAAGCAGTTTATATCTCATAATTGAGAGTAAGGGGGTGATGTTTCGTTTTGGCTTGTTTGCCCACTGAAATAAAAAATCCATTTATACGTTGTTACAAACAACTGATTTCTGTTTCTTATTCCAGCTTCTTGGTTTTCATAGAAATACCTAATACATTGAATAGGATTAAATACTTCTTACACTAAATATCTAGGAAAATTTATAAAGAGTGGTTCAAGGCTGTCGACCCAGTCACATCTGTCAGGAACTCTATGCACCTATGGATTTATATGTGTTACACTATTTTCACTTTCAAGTGTTATATTTTAGTTATCATCTCTTAAAGTCTAGGATCACCAACAAGGACATTTTAAGGACAAAATCTGGTTGTATTATTGAATAAAATTTAATGAACAAAGCTTTCTATATGACCTTATATTCCTGAATTGACAAGGAAGGAGGTGCTTCCAAAAATAGCTATGGAACAGTCTGCTCTTATATATATATGTATAAGTATGTATAAGTAAAATTTGTTTATTTATTAACAATAATACTTGTGATGTAAAAGAATCTTTGACTCATGCTAATTTACATACTGAGAAGGCTCCCAAAATTATATAGTTATATTTCAATATTTAGTTACTACTGTTTGGGGAAAAGACTGAATATGAAAAATTAAGATAGTAATATGGGAGTATCAGGAAATCATTATATTGCAATAGAATAATTTATTTTAAAAGTTGTTTTACCTTTCCACAATCATGGAAAACTAAACCAACAACTAGATTACAAGGCAACAGCCTTGTGATGAAAACACTTGTAAACTTGTCATAAACAATTTGTAATGACTCATTATATTCTTGTATTGGCTTTTCATCTGAAGTGGTGTGACCCACATATGAAGCTGTTAATTTCCTTTACAATAAATTGAATGAACAATCATTAAATATAAGGCAATCTGTTTCTTTTTTTCTCCAAGATCTAATAAATCAACCTTTTATCAGCATGTAAAAAAAAAAATCTCTTTTTAGAGTCTCTCCTTAGGAAAACAACCAGAAAATTATGATTGCATGAATGTGACCAAATTAAATTTGTTTTTGCAGATTTATCACAGTAATAATCTTTAGTTACCAGTCATTACAAGGACTGAGTACTTGCAGGTCACCAAAATACATCTTATGGCCTTGGACTACTTACTAATAGCTGGCCTTATTTTTATTACTTTATTGAAAGCCCTGGATTAACGTTGTTTTATAGAGTTTCCTTGCATTGCCTTGGAACAAAAAATTACACTTCCTTGAAACCCTTAATTGGTGTTCTGCATTTTAAAATGTCATTTTAATATTTGAAAAGATATGCAGCATAATTTCAGGCTTTTTTTTTCTTATGCCACTACATTTTTGTTTATTTATTTCAAATGTTGTACTGCAGAGTTAATAGCATTTGGTATATATTTTCATAGCATTTAAAACAGCACAAGGGAGACAATCTAAAACAGGCAAAATTTTATGTAAGACTGATTTTTCTGCACTTGCATAAAGGCTTATGATTTACATATTAGGTTGGTAAAGGAGGAGCAAAGTACTATAGCTTCCTATGGATACTAATTCTCTCTAGGACCTGCAACAGCTGGAACCCCACCTTGGAGATAAGTCCAAAATGTTGCCATCTACATAAAACCTAATGTGAGTTTTAGCCTAAGAAATCAAAGTGAACTCTTTTATAAAGGAAAAAGAAAACCAATATTCCTTGACAATGTATGTCTCTCAAAGTTATTGACTGAAATCAATGTGTGCTATAATGGCTCTGTTGCACAAAGATACAGAGCTTTTTTTTTTTTTTTTTTTTACTGCCATCCTAGCTGCCAGCATTATTAAGCTGGATAATTGTATCGACTGCATAAAGCTGCTGTAACATGATGTGGTTCTATTGCTCCCTAGCTATGCAGGTACCCTCTAACTGTATGAAATACAAAGATGGGTGGAAAAAATCCCATAACTTTTGTAATTTCAGGCAATTTTCAAAAGAGACACTTATTGTGTACACTTAAATGATTATTGTGTGCATTTATTGTGATTATTGTGTACATTTCCATGAGAAAAAAGCTTTCCTTTTCTCAGAATTCCAGGAGGTCCTTGGGAAAACAGATTCTGATTAAATATAGCTGCCTTGTCTAGTAACAAATAGAGGACCTGTACTTCTTGTGCTAGAAAATTACGTGCCTGTATGAAGTGCCTGAAAAATGAAAAAATGTTTACATCTTTCCTAAGGTTCCTGGATAACCTTTTGCCACAGCAAATCTCCCAGGTCCCTCAAAGTTTCAAGGAGCAGACAGCCAGGAGACAACGTGTCCAGGAAGAAAGGATATTTCAAAATAACCTTTAGTAGTTTTTTTCTTAACTCTGTGCAGAAAAAAGTCAGAATTTCCCCTACAATTGTACACGGAATGGAGCATGCAAAGAATGCCTCAAAATGGGTTCTAAAATTTTATTCACTATAAAACTGACAGTTGTACAAATGGCATTTATTTTGAATAAGAAAATGGGAATCAGTGTCGTGTTATTTTAAGCTAGATTTCAGCTTCTAAGCATTTTCAGGTTTCTAGCATTTTCATTTATTATTTCAGGAGCATTAAGGTACATTTACTATATAAGTCCTAGAAATTTCTGGTTTCAGCACACTTGTTACACTTTATTTGCCAAGACACTCCCTAGAGTTGTTCAATGTCTTTTACTGATATTTTCCTGTAATTCCACTATTTTATCAATATCAGAGGTTTGAATTCTAACCCTCTAGTGATTTGTAGCTAGCATATATGTTTATTATTCATTAAAGACTTTAAGAATGCTAATACTCTGAGACAGCATGTTTTGTTACACTTTGAGCAAAGTAAATGACTATATAAATTATCAGACAGAAAATAAACAAAATTTTTTTGCATCTTTTTAGCTTTCCATTTCAAAGATTGAGTCAAATATGACAAATTAATTAATTTTAAGTTTAAAATTCCTTTTTTTTAATGTAGAGATACCTTTCTTTTAAAGATATTTTCTGCTTTGGTGCTTATGTAGATTTAAATCCTTCATAACACTCACCATTTCTCAAAAATGCCTTTGAGGATCCCATATGATAGCTGAGCTCCTCTGAAAATCTGCTGTTAAATATCAGACAAGATTTATATGCACACTTGAAATTCACTATTTCAGCAAACAGACTTCAGAACTCAGTTTATGTGAACTGGTCTGGAATTAACCTCAGACAATTGAATGCTTGCTGACCATGGATTGTTATTACTAGTTTTTACAGTTATATTGTGGTCAGCACTAGCTCAGCTAAATTGACTGCAAAAATAGATCAAAGATAAATAACAGGATGGACATTACATTCTTTCCTTTTCTCATTCTAACAGCTTTTTCATAATTTGTCAAAACTACTGTGTTTTTGCTTCGTTTAAGACTCAACACTCATTGACTTCTTGTCTCTTCTCCCTTTCCCTTCCTCTTGTCTCTCTTCTTCCCCTTAAATAAATCTATTTAGTAGCAGAGATCCACATTTTGACAGCTGCTTTCGCATATAAAACAAAGTCAGAAACATCCTGAGTATCAGCTTGCATCTTTTTCAAGAAAAATTGGGGGAGGAAAGCAGGGAATTGTGTCTTTGCAAATCAGAAGAGGTGGATCCACAAGAATTCTACCTCATACACAAAGACATTTATAAAGGAGGTTTGATTCAAAAGCCATGGACATCAATAAAAAACATTCTGGGACCTAGTCTGAGTCCTCATTTCACAATCCATCCACTTTATTGTAGTTTCACTTCTCTCAGTCAGCATTGTCCACATGATTTTCAACGTAAATCTTGAACATTTTTGGTTCATTTTCAAACCTCTTTATCAAACAGTCAGCTTTCTGTAAACACAAACAATGTATTTTGGTAAAATAAACTTTTCACAGGAAAGAAATAATCTAAACAATCTCTTAAGTCAGCAGAAGTAAACACAGGTTTAATTGAGGAGATAGTACAAGGTTATGAATTAACTAATGATGGAAAATGTAGCCAATGTTATGAAAGAGCAAGTTCTAGTTCTTGTACACCATGTATTTAGAAATTTTAGTACCTATAAAAATATCATGAAGGTAGGTTAAACTGGAATAAGGATCTAATCCTAGACTGCATTAGGAAGAGCATTGTCAACAGGCAAGGGAGCTGATCTTGCTCCTCTACTCAGCCCTGATGAAGGCTCACCAGGGGTTCTGTGTCCAGTTCTGGCTTCTCCAGTACAAGAGATACCTGAAACTATTGGAATGAGACCAGAAGAGGGCTATGAAGATGATTAAGGAACCAGAGCACCTCACTTAGGAGGAAAGGCTAGGTTATCTGGGCCTCTTTAACCTGGAGAAGGGATGACAGAGGGGACCTCATCAAAGCCTATAACTATTTGAAGGAAGAGTGTCAAGAGGATGGCTCTCCTCAGTGGTGTAGAGAAATAAGACAAAAGGAAATGGGTAGAAACTGATGCACAGGAAGTTCCACCTGAATATGAACTTCTTTACTGTGCAGGTGAGAGAGCACTGGAACAGATTTCCCAGAGAAGGGGTGTTGTCTCCCTCACTGGAAATATTCAAAAGTTGTTTGGATACAGTCCTGAGTGATGTGCTCTAGGAGACTTCAGGGAGGTATGAGCAGATGACCCATCGAGGTCCCTGCCAACCTAACCCCTTCTGTGAGTCTGTGAATATAGAATAAAGCATGCTATAGATCATAGAATCATAGACTTGTTTGAAAAAGACCTCCAAGGTCATCAAGCCCAACTGTTGACCAAACACCATCATGTCAATTAAACCATAACACTCAGTGCCAGGTCCAGCTGGCTCATCAACTCTTCCAGGGATGGTGACTCCATCACCTCTCTGGGCAGCCCATTCCAATGCCAAAACTTTAGATATAATGGATGTAGCTGAAATAAGTGATCTGTTTTGGAATAAAGGTTTTGTAATTTGTTTAACATCTCTAATTTTATTATACATATAAAAACCCTGAATATTCTCTGATAGTAGTTTAGAATATTAAATGTTGGAGGTAAGCATAATAACAGGTTTTTTCTCAGATAATGAACTTTTGCTGTAGTATAATTAACCTTTAACACAGATGGGAATTTTTAGTGGAAACAATTAATTGGAAATTACTCTCTTTTATAGGTCATCACCCTTTAGCACAAGTTTCCATTGCCAACATTTTATTGTTATATTTTCTAGTTGAAGATTTTTGGGTTTTCTTTTTGGGGGAAGACTGAATAATTACAGTAGAGAAAAATATTAACAAAAAGAATCAAAAATTCTTGAACATTCTTATGAGGGAGGAAACTTTTTCACCCAAGTTCAGTGTAAATCCATTGCTTGCAAATTGACACTTAAGGTTCATAATTTCTATGCATGAAAACTTATTTGGAATAAGCTAAGCTGTCAATTTAAACTGACTTGACTCATCTTGATTAGGTTCAGCTGCAATTTCTCAAATTCCAGAAAATGTCTCATTCCACTTATCACTCTTATTCCAAAAACTGCAGGTTTCACACAAGGAGTGAATCAGGAAAATCAGCTGAGAGACAGCTGTACCAGAATAATCTCTCAGATAGAGAAGCTTTGACACACTGGAAGATAATAAGATTGAGTTGGTGGTAATGGATTCAAATGTATTAAACAATGAAACCCAACTCTTTCCTTCCAAGATACAGGGCTTTGTAGATCTAGTTAGAAAACAACAGCTATTTGGAGATCTACCTTTTTTTTGTAAGCACTTCGTGGAGCTCCAGTGCATAAAGTTGTTGCTCCAGGGTGAATTGTTCCATGTCTCCTGCTCTATAGTAACTGTATTTGTACATATGCTGGACAGGGGAAAAGGGAAAGTAACAGAAACTGAGATTTCTCCTGGTGATAACTGACTTTATAACACAAGCTAGAATATGTCTGATAATTTTAGACCCAAGGCCAGCAACTGCACTGATGGTGCTTTGGAACTTACCCATAAATCTAGACCTCCAAAGTAGAACAAAGCTGTAAATGTTTCTATTTGATTTTCTTTAGGTAAGGCTTTGGATTTCATTCTCATTTTCCATGTAATCTATTTTGTGCAACCTTACACTTTAATATCATTGATCAAAAAATTAAAAAAATTAAAAAAAAGAGAACCCATGTACACCTAAAGTGTTTTCTAGACCAGTGATCCAAATGATCCAAATCTCAATTTTCTCCCTTCAGGTTACTTCAGAAAATTTGTAATAATTCTTGAAATGGGCAGAATTATTTATGAAGCAAACCTTTTTAATATTTTTAGTTACCTGAAATTCCCAAACAATGAAATATTGCAGTTTGAGCAGAAGTGATAATTTTAGATTAAGTAAACTGGTGCCAAAACCTCTTGCGGTGAAATTGGTAAATTTGCTCTCTATGCTAGCACTGTAATCAGTTCCTAGGTAATAATAATCATACTATAAAATAACCATCATGAGTAAAAGCCAGAAACTATTCTATAGATGTGTTTCAGCTGTGGGGAGAAAAAAAGTTTAAAAATCCATGGTTAATCTTCATCTTGTTCATGTATATTCCTATTTCTCCTTTAATTGATATGTAGACGCTTGTCATGGTAGTGTCTTTTTGATACAGTTTTTGCCTGAGGCCCTCTTAGCAATTGTCTCATAATCAATCTGATCTATTTTGTCAACATCACAGAGAACATAGTCAAATAGTCTTAGTGCTGCTTAAAAATACAGTTTTCCTTTACTGTTTTTATTTTTTTAAAATCCATCATTACTTGGTAATGCTCATTTGTGCTGTATAACAAACTCACACAATTTGTATATGACAGTTTATCTACACAGAAAAGAAGAATAATTAGCTTCAAATCTAAAGGGAAGAAAGTTTTACTTTCACACAGGAAAAATGGTGATTTAATACTGATTTTTCTGACATAGAAATATATGAGTTTGCTTATATAATTTGCTTATAAGACACTCCTTCCTTTGCACTGAGGAAACACTGGTTCTTTTTGGATCTCAAGAAGGCATGGACACCCAGGGCTAATCAAATAGTTTATTGAGCAAAGCATGGAAATAGTAGGAAATAGGATAGTAATAAAACGGTAGAAAAAAGTGATAATAATCTTATGAACTTTCTGATGTTAACAGAAGCAATATGAGAGCAATCTGATGTTCCTGGTGATGCTGGGAAAACTGGTTGCTGCAGCATCAGATGAGTCCTTGCATGTTAGGTTTATGGCTGGACTCAATGATCTTAAAGGTATTTTCCAATCTCTGGTTGAACTTTTCACACTGAACAAATCTCATCCATAGTGAGGTGCATTGTCATTGCAGTCTTTACAATTTAGCAGGGTTTTCTTAGAGGTTAAGAAATCTATGAATCATTTCTGCTGTCAGGTAAAGGACTATTAAGCATAAGGGTATGTTGCTTAATCTCAGCATTTTGTAGATGGTGTCATCCACATGGGAAGGCTTCGCCATTACAGGTAATCAGCCAAATTGATCCAGCAGCCCCTGAGTGTTGCTTTGAGCATGTTACCACACATTGACATAGGAACAAGTCTGAGACAGCTACGATACAGGTTATATGTGGTTCTTCATGCTTACACACAGTCTTGACAATCAGTGTCTTTGGTTATACTCTGTGAAAATTCTGCTCAAAGACACCATCCTCTTTCAATACCTTCTGCAGTGACCTACTACACCAAATAGCATAACGAGACACACTCTTCCAAGACATAAACTCCTTAAGAGGCTGTCTTTCCTCCTTTCTTTGCAGTCATGCACATCATACTCCAAAATGATGTTAGATTCCTTGGCTGATAGTCTTTGGCAGGATGCAGCTGAGAGTGCTTGTGATAGCAAATTGAAAAGTGCAGCCAAATGTTCCTGGTGATCCAGCAAATATTTTTCGTTGCTCTTTTCTTTCCTTAGACACTACAGATGATCAGAATAATAGACCATCCAAAGGGATGCTATACATGGAATAGCACTGGAGAAAACCAAGTACATTATGAATAACCATTACATTGCAAAGAAAACAGACATATATTTCAGGAACTACATGACTTTAAGGCAGTCTGAATTTTCCAGTTCCATAGAATATGCTATAAAATATTGAACAGATTCAAATTCAATCTTTAGCCATCCTAGGCAGGAAATTGGGCTGAGCATTCTTGTTAAAAATGAAATAAATTCAGAGCTAGATAAACCAGTGTCTAAATAGGGATATCTGAACATGAAAGTTATCCTTTAAAAATAAACATAGCTGAGCAAGATAATTTTTAAATGGGCACATATAATTTAAAAAAATTATTTATACCTAGTGAAAAAAGTAATTGAAAATTTAAATTTATTTTTTTTAGTTAACAGCTTATCAAAACTAAACTCCATTGTCTTCTTTAAGAATGAAAAAGGCTTTCTACATGAAAAATTAGCACAAAGAAAATACTTGGTATATTTTCTACTATTAATATAAAAATTCCTTTACTTTGAATGATGGCATACTTTTGTAAATAATAGACTTGCACTGTATTGCATAACAAAGGGCACTGGGGCTTTATAGGGAAACTTAAAGTATTGAACTGTATTCAGAAAACTTATTTTGCAAGATTCTGAAAAGCGTGCGTGTGTTGTACTTGAAGACGGTCTTTTTCTACTGGTCACACTCCTGGCCACTCAGGATCGTTCATAAATGGAAGAGTATTTTTTATTTGATGACATAAAGAGCCTTATTCCTGTTGGGATTTGTTAGAAACTAGGACAGAGAAAAGAGACAGTGTTTGCAGTCTCAGTTTAAATTATATTTTGTTGATCTGGTAATAATAGGCGGATACAAAGAGCCCAGCTGATTTTGCAACTAAAGTTCATGTCACCTTTAAAGATGAAAACAAGTAAATGGAGTGTTTAGCTGAAAACTGTATTATTTTTGCTGTTCAGTCCTTCACATGTTTAAGTTGGTACTGCAAAATTCTTATTTTTTTCCTAAAAACAAAACCAAAAAGAGCCCAAACAAAAACCCATGAACAGACAAGCAAAGAAACAAAAAAAAAACAGAGAAAGAGGAAAATCTCAGACTATGGAGGCAACAGACAACGAGATATGTGTTTTGTTATATCAATTTGTATATTAAACATCAAACTATTATGTAGACAATAGTGAGAAATAAATCAGGAGATATTCTCCGACTGAAATCACTGGTTATGATAGTAGCTTCTGTCAGACTATAATACCTTGCATATTGACAATGCTTTTTTTAGCTGCTGCACATTTTATATTGATATCAGACATGCTAATGCAACCCTTGTGACTAAACGAATTGAGAGAGATCTTATACAGATGAAAGCAATTTAACACATGTCTAGCAAAACATGAAAACACATTGGGGGAGATCAACAACNATTTATAAATTATAAATTTAAAAAACAGTAATCAATCCCAAAAACGAATTTCAGCCTCCAAGACAGGATTTTTTAAAATTACATCAGGCAAAGATTAGTATACAAAAGGGAAATTCAGAAGTCACAGCCACCCTTTAGCATCATAGGTATGTGTAAGTACNTTATAGGGAAACTTAAAGTATTGAACTGTATTCAGAAAACTTATTTTGCAAGATTCTGAAAAGCGTGCGTGTGTTGTACTTGAAGACGGTCTTTTTCTACTGGTCACACTCCTGGCCACTCAGGATCGTTCATAAATGGAAGAGTATTTTTTATTTGATGACATAAAGAGCCTTATTCCTGTTGGGATTTGTTAGAAACTAGGACAGAGAAAAGAGACAGTGTTTGCAGTCTCAGTTTAAATTATATTTTGTTGATCTGGTAATAATAGGTGGATACAAAGAGCCCAGCTGATTTTGCAACTAAAGTTCATGTCACCTTTAAAGATGAAAACAAGTAAATGGAGTGTTTAGCTGAAAACTGTATTATTTTTGCTGTTCAGTCCTTCACATGTTTAAGTTGGTACTGCAAAATTCTTATTTTTTTCCTAAAAACAAAACCAAAAAGAGCCCAAACAAAAACCCATGAACAGACAAGCAAAGAAACAAAAAAAAAACAGAGAAAGAGGAAAATCTCAGACTATGGAGGCAACAGACAACGAGATATGTGTTTTGTTATATCAATTTGTATATTAAACATCAAAATATTATGTAGACAATAGTGAGAAATAAATCAGGAGATATTCTCCGACTGAAATCACTGGTTATGATAGTAGCTTCTGTCAGACTATAATACCTTGCATATTGACAATGCTTTTTTTAGCTGCTGCACATTTTATATTGATATCAGACATGCTAATGCAACCCTTGTGACTAAACGAATTGAGAGAGATCTTATACAGATGAAAGCAATTTAACACATGTCTAGCAAAACATGAAAACACATTGGGGGAGATCAACAACATGATCTTGCTGAAATGGACTGCATCTGATAAATGTTTTCCAAGGGTTTACAGAAAGCAGCCTAAAAATATTTAAGAGAAAAGGTTATCAGTATGTCAGCTAAAGATATTTGATAATATGTACCTTCCTATGAAAATACTAAAGTTTTTCTCATTAAATTGTACATGTTGCCCTATATTTTCTTACATTGTTCAGTTACTGGTCTTGATGTATAATAAGCAATACAAAGATGAGTGCTGGGCCAGCAGTCAAGAAATCTTACTGATTTGTATCTTCTGTGCATTTTAAAAGCATTTTTTAATCTTTAGTGCAATATACTTGTACATGTACATGACATAAATTAAGTAAAAATCCAATAAAACAGCATTTGTAAAGCCTGCATTCAGTGAATCTTAAGATTTGCAAACTAAGAAAACAGAATATCAAGAGATTTGGATAACAAATTGTAATGTCTGCTACAAAGGATGAAATGCTTTCATGTTCTGCATGTTCAAGTATTTGCACCACTTAAAAGNGTACTTACACATACCTATGATGCTGATGAAGTCATGTGTCTTCTGACCTCATTGAGACCACTGACATTTCAGAGGAGAATACTTCACCGTGTGACTATTTAGATGGGAAGGACTTATTTGTCAGTGAATATATCAGGTCAACATTTCTCTGTTTTCTAATATTGAGCTAGGTACTAAATATATTTTTTATTATTTTGTAGATATTTTCTGCTGAGCGTAGCAACAGAGTCAATGTCAGACCCTAATCTTATGAAGTGTTTTGTAGATAATCCTTCTGCAAAGATAACCTGTCATTTCAGTTCTTACCTGTAACATCTCTCCTTTGCTAAACCTCTGGATCTTAAGGTGTAAGACTGCTGATGAGTGCAAGCAGCTACCTTTCTTAATAATATAATATTCTCTCCATGGCTTTTCAGGGCAGCAGTGCAACAAGTTTTGAAATAGATAGAGTTCTTGAGATAGATTGAGATAGATAGGCTATTCATAACTCAGTATGACATCCTTCCATCAGTGGGCATTACCAGAAGAGTAATGAAGAAGAAGAAATTACATACTTAAGTGGAGAAAAATAAAGTGTCCTACTTACCAGTTATGTGTTTTTAAGGGTGATTATAAGTAACCAGAGTTTGTACCATTGTAATAAATCTTTCATGACACACAGTGAGTAAGAAGGATCAAAAGGTGTGAGATTTTGCTCATAGTATTTTATCACTTATATGCAGTGATGATACACAGACAGAAATTACTGGTGAATAAAATTTTGGAAGTCAAAGCCACTGAGAAAGACTATAGGATAAGATTATCAAGGAACTTGAAGATAACATAAAAAGCAGCATGAAAAAGCATGGTTTTAAAACATCACTGTAACAGTACATGTATCTTTGAAACCAAATGCAGAAGCAAGTTTCATTATAAGAAATATTCAGAACCATATGTGAAGTTATAAAACCATGATGGATTTTTACTTTTTGTAACCTTGACAAAATTGCTCTATTATTGCTGCTAATTTTTATTTTCTTCAATATAGCATGCTGCAGCTTAAGTGATATTCACTTTGCACAATTTTTTTTTTTTATTGTGAAATTTTTTTAGTGTTTTATTTTACTCCTTGTAACTAAGTTGACTACGTTCTAACTGCTATAAACTACTGATATTTTTTGTATTGGGATGATATATACCACAAGTTCAAGTTAAAGAAAAATAGCTGTCATCAACTTCACAGGATGATATTTCCTTCTTAGGTTTTTTTTTTCTGTGGTTATGATATTTTTGTGGTGCACCCTACATGATTATCTTATGTCTTGCTCTTGTTCAATTCAAAAGTTGCAACTAGTTGATTTCTAAAGACTTGAAGCAGTCTTTCATCTTTCTGCAATCTCATTAAAATTAGCATTGATGAATAGGATATGGTAGAGTGGTTTTGTCTTTTAACAGCTAAATATCTACTCAGTGAAAAAAATAGTTTTCAATTACATCAGGATTTGTTTTAGCTTGGAAGTGTTTACACTAATTATAACTAGTATCCCACCATTTGAAAAACACAGATGATATATATTAAGGATTATTTTTTACTTTTGCTTATGGATGGATTCCTTAAAATTAATTTATTATTTTTCAATGGATAGGTAATTAATAAATATTTCAGTTACTACTCTTTCTTGTTTAGGTTATTTTCTAGTCTTAAAATATATGAACTTAACAATTCTGTGGTGCATGCTTTGGAGCTCTTTTTTTAGACAGAAAACTATATTTGTATGTTCTGATTTTAGTTTTCTTCTTTTTGTTGTGTTATTTCATGACTAAAAACTAGTTAAATGTAGTTTATTCTGCTGATTGAAGAAAAAATATTGAAATCTGCAGTAGTTTCTAGATTTAGCTGAGTTTTTCTCCATGCTGTTAAATATTTGTCATTTTTACAAGGCAGTTTTACTTATGAAATTATTAAACTTTCTACCAGCTGTCTTTGCTACTTGAAATAAGCCTTATTTGCCACTGTTTAGTAAAGCTTTTAATTAAGTTTTTTAATGGCATGATATTTTGGCCAGTGAGGTAGAATTCTTATTCATTAAATTCTGTTCACTGTATAACTGAGTGGGAAAGTGGAGATCTTACTTGTCAGTCATTTATTAAGAACAGTAAATTGTCTTGTCAAAAGTTATAGTTAATGGAAAGAGTGTACTCAGGCACTATTACCAACAGATAAAAAAATAATACAGTAAATGCAAAATGCAAGAGTCTGAGTTTAACCAGAGCTCATCATTTGCGCTTCTGCAAGCACAAAATTTGTCATGAAATTGCGTTATGCAGGTAGCGTGCATTCTCAAGCACTGCTAATGATGGGGTTAGAGCAGTGTTACAGCCTCAGAAGAGACAGACTTTGATCTTGGGCTGGCACATGTAGGACAAGGCAGGGAGCTACAGAGGAAATACAGTGCTTGCAAAAGAAAGGGTGAAAGCCCTTTGGCCTGATCTGCCTTGAGATAAATATGTTTTTGAAGTCTTTCCCTCTGAGAAATGAAGTGGTTCATGTTGTGTGTCCTTGATGCCAGTCTGCCTACACTGGGGTTTCTAGGTCAACATCATAAAGAAGGATTGAGAAGATGCTGGCTGTAGCTCACCATTGATATTGTATAGCCTACTCAGCCTCTGCTCCATCCAGTGTATTCTACCAGTCAGCAATTCAAACTGGACAGAGCATTCCCGTGGCCAGGGGAAAGCAGTGATTATCCAATAACCAGCACACAGCTTTGCTCAAAAGTGTGACTGCTGGTAACCTACAGTTATGCAACAGAGTCATAGAATATCCTCGACACAACTGTTTGTAATTCTCCTTGCCAGGGGCAGATTATTTCTCTGTCACCCAGGACAGAGAAATAATCTGCCAGTACTCTTGACCCCTGCCAGTACTCTTGGAAACCAGAAGCCAATTGATCCATTCAACAGATCTATATTATATGTTTCGCATCCACTGTGGCAATCTCTATTATTAGCTACTTTCTCCTGCATTATAGGGCAAATCAGTCTGTTTCAGTGGTTTTGGTTTTATTCCTTCATGATTTTAGAAGTTACAAAATGAAAGATTCAGTCATACAGACACACATGGGAGTAAATTAATTTTCCACATAATTTCAATTACCTCCATGGGAAAATTACCTCTCATAAAGCTCTATGTGCCTGTTGTGTTTGCAGAATTAGGCCCTGAGCAACTTGATAGTATTCTACAGTTACTTTACTGTCTACTTAATGTACTTAATGCACTTTGAGCTCTAAGTCTGATTTAACATCAAATCTTGTATTGAAGAGATCTTGGGCAAAATTCCATTTTCCATCACACTCCTTTAAAAGCGTAGAGAGCATATAGTAATAGGATGTTTTCTTAGCTTTTTAACTTTACCTACCTTTTACCCTGTGGTTGCACGCCTGTGTGCACATGTCAGAAGTTATATTAAGAATTTTATGAGAAGTATTGCAAAAAAATTTAAAAATAAGTGAGGTTTATGTAATTCCAAAACAGTTTTAGGGGTAGACATATCCACTGTGTAAGAGAGAATCCAGCTTCTCTCCAGCTTTGGAAAAGCAGATTAATTTGGCTGTTTACACATTCCACTACTTATTTTCCCTGGATCTTGAGGGAAATAGTTGGGGTGTGTCAAAGAGTTCCTGTCAGCAAGTTGGAAATTCAGGGCCATTAATTTGCTGATGTAGTAGACAAACTGTATCTGCTAGTTCCAAACTTCAGAAGAGACCTTTAGGTTGCACCTTAGATAAAACTTTATTATGCCATGACAACAATAAACTGAAAATTTGTCAGTCTGAAAATGATTTTAAAAATAAATTACATCTTTGAGCAAAAATAAAAGAAATCAAAGGCATTTTTTACAGGAAAGCATTTCAATGAGTCACAGTAAATTTCAGCATTTGTACTTCAGAGGGGGTAAAATACGCATTAAGAAACACTAGCCCTGGAAACTATTAGAGTGTGTTTATTTTTATTATTTATTTTACTCTTAGGTTTGTATTGGGTCACTCAAATGTTTCATCTTCAAACAGCTAGGAAAATATTCAGTAATATCACACATGCAAGTGAATCTGGAGATTCCATGTATTTATAAATGAAAGGACATATGCTGAACTCAGTGCACTTACAGTAGTTACTGTAAGGATTTTCCTCAAACTGTTCATGAGGAAATTAGATTTGAACAAGATTATGATGAGACTATTCATTTTCCTGCATGGCTCACTGCATACTAACACATTAACTAAGAATACAAAGTAGGATAATACTCTAAAAATGAGTGTAGCAATCAATATTTTTACATTTGTCTGGGAAAAAATAATGCAAAGTGAAGCAGAAAGTGAGTGAAAGCTATTATGTCAATTCATTCACCTACTAGTGAATATGTATGGGGATTGCTTGCAGTTATGCTTTATGACAGCACAAGTATTTACAATAGATTCTCAGAGCTGTCACAAGCTAGTTACAACAAAAATACTCAGCTTAGTATTTTTTTATACATTGTAAGCATTATCAGAAGAAGCTTCCTAAAAAACCCTCATATTAAATGACTAAATATTACATTTCTTTCTTTCACTGTGTGTGCATATGGGCTATTTCCCTCATATGCTCTTTAAGTTAATCTGTAAATTGAATTTAAGGAACTCAATTGTATCTCAGAATAGTTCTCAGAAATCAGTGTATCAAAGGTACTGACCAGAGAGGAGAGATCAGGAAAAAAGATTTCTTTATATTTGATTTGAACTTTCTGGAATTCTATTACACTGTTATAACAAGCTAATGCTAAAATATAGTCACTGACCCAAGAGACCTGCAAAATAAACAGGGAACAAAAACCAAAGAACTTTTGATGCGATAGCAGACAGGAAACACAGGCAAGTGTTGGGCAGTGGGATTGGTAGTGACTTCCGTGAGGTTTTTTCCCACCTGAAGTGTCTCGTAGGCATAAGGACGGGGTTGATGTGCCATTGTGTGCATGGACCTTTTAGGAATCAGGAGACTTGAATCAAAACCATAAGACAAATGAAGCACAAAGAATAAAGAAAAGTCAGGCTAAATTTTGGACAAAATACTAGTGCAAAAAAATAAATTTCCAATCCTAACCAAACTTATCTAAAAGCAGAAGAAAAGAAATTCTAATCTCAAGTACTATAAATCTAATACATTTTAAGACAAAAGATATTCTGCAAATTTATAAAGTCAAATATTTGTAGGTAGTACCTAGGCACATGAAGATACAATAATTTTCTCTTCAAATTTCTGCATTTGTCTTGTTACCAAACTATACATGATGACTGTTCTGTTGTAGGCATGGGATCCAACAAACAATTCAAGCATGTGTTTAATATTAAAAAACTTTGGCGACTCCAAAATTGTAACAAATGTTTACCTGTCTCCTTGGATCTGGAATAACAGAAAAATGAACTTAGGTCTTTGAAAATTATTTCCTTCCTCCTCCATCATTATGATATTCATATTTTTTATTAATTCCATGAGCAGTATTCAAAAGATTGGAAGGAAGAGTATTTTAGGGAAAAATAAAGTAAAAATAAAGTGCCAAGAGAGCAAGCAAAGTTGTTCAGAATTATTTATATAATGAATTAAATCTTATGTCACCATTCACTAAAACAGTGATTACATTTATTTTATATTACAATATTAAATTTAAATACGCTTGCTAGTTACTTGAACAAAATTCAATTTCTTTCTCACTGATATGATTAGAAACTGATTTTGCTGTAACAACTTTTTCTTTCTTTTAGGTTTCTTTTCCCTTGAGTGAGTTTCTTTTCCCTTTTCCCATGACTAGAGTAGGCATGATGTACATGCAGTCAGTGTTCTCACCTCCTGGCCTAAGCCAGTAACTTCCCTGTTTTGGTTCATTCATTCTCCGGTACCTCATGGAGTCCCTGTGGATATCGAGTAGAGGACAGGATTTTGTCTGTTGTGGTAATAGCACCGACAACATGTCTTTGATAAATCAATTCAATATTTTTTTCCTATCATCTAGTAAAGGTGACAATGAATCACCTTGAATCAGTATTGTTGTTTCCATATCATGAAACTACAGTGTCAGTTTTAACCAGGCAACTTTTTTCGAAGTTTCTAATTCTATCAGCTTATAGATATTACTTTATCCTGTAAATCCTGAAGAAAAATCTCTGTAGAGGCTTAATTTAGGGGCTAGAAGATAGGTGAGTATTAGCAGGAAAATGCATATCTGTCGGTTTCCAAAATCCATAGGTGTTGAAAGCCTAACTTCTCTAAAAGTTTTTAAGCAGGCTTCCCATCCTCCCACAGAAAGTGGGTGGGTTTCCAATTCAGTGGCATTTTCTGGTGTGCTACAGGCAGTGCATACAGTGGTTTGGGCAGCCAGGCTGCCCCCTTCATGTAGTGACAAAGGACATGTAGCTGCACTTCGAGAGGTCAGACCAGTCTCTTCAGGTGTGAGCAGAGATTCAGTGTTTCCTCTCTCCAAATCAGTGTGCCATGTAGTCAATATAGAGGCAGCCTAGAGTAAGGAGACTTTGCAATTAGATATTTCAGTTAAAAACTCCAGAGCAGATTAATCTGCTGGAAAAATAATTCAAGTTGTCATGGAAAAGTGAGCTGTGAGAGGAAAGAACTATCTTTTGCATCATCTAAATTTAAATGAAGTGCTAGAAATCAAAAAAAGAAATTTTACTACCTAGAGCTGGATATTCAGTCCTTGGTCTGTATTCAGTGTAGGACAGTTTCTGGAACCATTCTCAAAGACAGGGAGGCATTTACTGACTGTACTGAGGTGACTCATGCAATTCAGTACCAAAATTTTACATTACTGTGTACAAGTGGTGGCCCATGGACATCTGTAAACTCTGAGGAAGTCAGTTCTCAAAAAACAAGAGTATTTTCCATTCTTTCATTCCCCAAGCCAGGCCCAATGGTTCTGAAGGGGCCAATGAAGAATAAATGTCACCCAGCTGACACATGTAGCTGGGCTGATGAGTACTTAGGGGAGCAATATCAAGAACTCCTTGATAAAAGACAGTCACTAGAGTTCATCTGCATAATGCAGGAATTCCCCCAAATGTAATCTCACTTTCTGTATAGCTCCTGCCTCCAGCACTGCAATGGTTCTGTTGAGTGCAGACTATCAAAACACTAAAATTCCATGTTCTGTGTGTGATTCTGGCATTTAGCTTAAATTTACCCTGATGTTTCACATTATTAAGTGTTGTTCTATGATCATCAATGATAAAAAAATCACATTTGGAAAAGAAGAACACATCTTTTTTTTCTGTTCAAGACCTTGGAATAACTAGAGCAATCTATCCAATAATATTTTGATGACAACCTACAATGCTGAAGTTGGACTATGTAGCTGTATTTAAACCATATATTTCAGTTTTTTTCTGGTCTGAAACCTGAAGAACCAATTTTTTTTTTTGCAAATTGCTTTACAAAATATATTGAAAGTAGAAAGTAATGAGGGCATTTAGAAAGACAGTAAATGTCTTCACCAGCTGATTGAATCATCTGAAGTTGAGACATGTGGAGTGGTGGTTTAATTCCAGTTGGGCAGCTAAGCCCACAGAGCCACTCACTTCTGCTGTGTGAGCAAGCAAAGAAACTTCAGGAGTTCCTTCACAACTTCCCATGGGTAGAGAGGTGTCCAGGCATCTCCAGGAAAGCAGGGCTTCATCATGTCTATTGGTTACTTGGGAAGACAAATGTTGTCACTCTGAACATTCTCCCCCAACCCTTCCTTCCTGTTCCCCCAGCATTATATGATGAGCACAAAGCTATAGGACCTGGAATAGCCCTTGGGTCAATGGGGATCAGCTGTTCTAGATGTGTCCCCTCCCAAATTCTTCTGCACCCCCAGCCTCCTCAGCAGTGTGGTGGGATGAGAAGGCCTTGCTGCTGCGTAAGCATTGCTCAGCTAAATCATCCCTGACTTATCAGCATTGTTTCGGCAATTCCAAAATGCAGCCCCACACCATCTGCTATAAAAAAAATAGGAAGTCCATTCCCATTAAAACCAGTACACTAGTTCATTGCCCTCTTTTTCTAAAAGTCAATGCTCTGCTGCCTCAGTATGCCTATCAATTAAAAAAGAGTTGATAACATTTAATCAGTAGTTAATGATGAACTAGTAAATATAGTTTAAAAGTACTTAGAACAAAGAAGAAATAATAGTGTAACTAGTAAAATACTAGTAAAAAAGTGCCTGCTTGTGTGTTAAAGAATTTTAAGGTATTGGACCAGGTAATGAGGTTTAATAGAAGAAAATTCTCCCATTTGATGTTTCTGAAAGAAACAAGAGCACAATCAAAGCAGTTTCTACCAAAGTAATAAATGTCATCCAAAAGCCCCCACATTTTCCGAGCTGATGGAAGAGAAATGTATACCAAATGAATTCCTAAAATCAATTACATTAAACTACAGTTATGGATAACATATTCAATTTTTTGTTTCGTTTTTCTTTGCAGCTTTGTGATATTAGTTTTCATGTTTGGTCATGATATTTATTATTACCTATGCAGTGCAGAAAAAATGAAAAACTGGAAAATAAGTTTGGACACATATCCCTTGAACATGCTGTGCCAAAGTAAAGGATGGTTTGAATTATTTTACCCACCAGAAAACGTTGCATCACTGGTTTTAGTGCTGCTCCTAGATAAGGGGTATACTAGATTCAACTAAATTAATGTCATGGCTGTATTTATGCCACCATGATGGGGTTTAAATATCCTACCCATTTCCATCACAAAGCATTCTGATGAACAAAACTGAAACTGTCAGAAATACAATGGAGTCAAATAGAGTGAGAGAGACCTGATCTGAATGTCCACTTTACCTGGGATGTTTCATAATAATGCTTAATCTTGAGTTAAGATCATAATTCTGTGTTTTATCAATTGTTTTGGTAGATTAATTTACTATGACTAGGGCAGCAGCATGCTTACATATATATGCTGATTCATGACCGACCTGCAACTCTTCTAATGTATTTGGGAACTGCTATTACTGTGTTTTACTGAGTATTATGAGCAGCATGACACTTGTTAATACAACAGCTTTTGGTGAAGCAGTCTGAGGTACCATGGAAACAGAACCTAGAAAATCTGAAAACAGCTATATATTTTCTTGCTCCATCCCATTTACCTTTTAATTATTTTCTTTTCTATGGATGAAATTGCATGAAATTGCTGTTTTATGTGTCCAGAAAAGCTGCTGAAATAGAAATTTTAGTAATGCACAAATAAAAAATGTCAGCAAAAAGGTTAAGTTAGTGTTAAGAAATTAAGAAAGAAATATTTCTACTGTTTGGTCACTTAATAGAGAAGTTTTATTAAATGTACTACAATTTAGCTGACTTCACTCAGTGTTTTGAAGATAGTCTGTTGTATAAAATGTATCTTTAAAAGCATATGTTTCAACTGAGACAAAAGTATGGTCCAAGAATGGGCCCCAAAACAGGATTCTTTTTGTAGCATATGCTAGTGTTTATACAGAGTGTAGTACAAAATAGGTGACTATTACAGTCCTTCAAATAACAGGTCTTACAATAAGAGATTTCAGAAATTTTCCATTCAATTATTGTTAGTAGAAATTCACTTATCTGAGACACTAAATCAGTGAAAGGTGCTAAAGTTAAAAGTAATTTTCAATCACATTATATTAGAGTAGCAATAGCTTTTAAGAGCAATAGTGTTTAACAAGGACAAACAGATATTAAGTGTACATGTCTGAAGGCCAAAAAACCTCTTCTGGTGTTAGAATGCACCATTTGGCAGCAGCATTGTTTTAAGCTATAAATAATGTATCTCAAGATTTTTTGTGATGCACAATACTACTTGAAAAATAGCATACCTGCTATAGGGAAGAACAGGGTGTAGAGATTTAGTTCCATTTTGAAATGGAAATTATTTAACTTTCAAATTAGTATAACACAGGAAAGTTACTAACAGCTGCAGCAATGCTCTTGCTAGAGATTGTCGACATGGGTTTTTTGTCAGCAGAAAATTTTGTGTGCATGAGAATTCAGAGCTCATGAAACATTCTTGATTGACATCCTTAGAGACTAAAGTCTTCAGCTGGAGAATTCACTTGACCATTACTAGTTTTGTACTCCACTTATATAACAAGTTAAAAAACAAAAGAGCAGAAATATGCAGATATTTCTGGTGAAACTAAACCTGTATATTTAGGGGTGAAACAAATCTTGCTTTATCACTACACTGCATTGGAGGTAAAAATAAGTCATTCATCACAGAAACTAGGTGGGAGCAAGGTTTTAAATGGTGATTTAAGCATAATGAGTCTTCACCATTGCCAGTTTCTGCTCACTACAAAAAATAGCAGGAAAAGAAGGCAGATAGGAAAAGTGAACAGGAAAAGCTGTGTCTGGAATACACTGCATGGAAATGCCTGACAAGTCAGACTGTAATCTGGTACAACTTCAAAAGCTCAGAAATAACAATAAATTAAGTAGATATAGCTTAACTGTACAACAAAGCAAACTACATTATATGTGGTAGTCTCAGACCACTGTAGTTGTTTTAGCTGTCACTACTGATCTAAATATATCAATGTAAAAATTGGTTAAGTCATAGCAACACAATATCTGTATTTGGATCAGCAGAACACGAAGCTATTGTAAGCAAGAAATTCAGCTTTAGAGAATTATATTTCAGTTTACCAGAGAAACAATTATTGAGAGGATTCTGTTTGAAAGTGCAAATTTTGTAAGGCTTGTCTTAAGAGCTTTACACATCTTGCATTTTTCCTCATTTGAAAAACTTGACTTACCAATTGTTTATGTAACTCAGACTGACTTTTGTATTTTGTTTGCACAGGTCAGAATAGTGGGATGGGATGCTCTGTTTGGATGATCTGTGGTTTTTTATTTTATTCAAAGAACCACCTGTTCCTTCAGGAACTGAAAATTCAATCACTAGTTACTTTCTATATTAAACAAATTTAAAAAGAAAAGATAAGCTATTCATAACCATTCCCACTCATATGCATTTATTATGGAGGTGATGAATGGAAATAATTTTGCCATCTTGTCTGCTTTAACTGAAAGCTATTTTTTTCCACATTGAACAATTACAGCTGGAAAAGACAATATATGTTGGCTTATAAGGATGTGAAAACTTCTTCCATGCTCTTTATAATTCCCCTCAATGTTTTATGAAATCACAGGACTTGTATTTTTGGCTCTACTGCTTGATTCAAAGTGCCATAAGGTTAAGGAATTTTATTTTAAATAATGAATGAATAAAAGTCTTACTAGTTTTGTGTTACAATCATTAAATATGGATAACCTAAAATGTCCCAGCCATTGTATTTGAATACCTTATTAGACAATTTTGGTTGCTAGCAGACATTACTAAAATGGCATATGGAAGCTTACCATGCAGATGTCATGGAGAACAGAACGTGAAAGTCCAATATATATTTCTGTAATTATTTTATATAAACACTCTTTCCTTGGAGATATTTTTGTAAACTTTCCAAGAGGACATTCAAATCTAAACTTCTGGCAAAGTATTGAATTTATTTCCCAATCAGTATCTCTTCTGAAGATACTTATTATGTAGTTTTAAACATGATTTGTCATACTCAAAATATAGCTGGAAGACATTTTATGGGAATAATTAGGTTAGGTCAACCCATTTTTCTTTTCATTGTGTACAGTAGTTATTCTGTAGTATACCAAATAGTACAGGTTTTTGCCTGCCTTCTGATGTCTGAAGAAGATAAGAAGATAAGAAAGTGGAACTCCTCCCACTGAAAGCCATTTTCATTTTTCATTCATTTTCTGTTTAAGAAAAAGGGATAGAAAATCTTCAAAAGTACCATTCATCAGTGGGACTGTGGCAATTTTGTCCATGTAAGTTTGCCTGAAGTTTCAAGATGCAAATATACTGCTGTCGTTATATCTAGAATAAAACTTTAGTCACCAAAATCACTTCTGCTACCAATTCAAAGCTTCCTTTCTGTAGGTAATCAACAAAATGCTCCCTGTTTGAATATGCTCCCATTGCTATATTTTTTGACACACAAATGTGAATAACTGTGTACATTTATTAAAGAAAAAAGAACCTCTGTAATGGTTAAGTTTTATTTTGGTGACTTTTCTAGGTGTTGATCCCATGTTTTATAGACTTGAAATGTTAGTTAAAAAAAATATGTGTTTTGAAGGACTAACTGTAAGTGTTAGATAATTCAACATTTTGGATAGAAAAAACTTGGAAGCAAAATATTATACCATAGCTGGAAATCAGTAAACATTTACTGTTCCCATTTGACAGGGATTCAAAAGGGATCTTTCCAGACTCTAGAGACAGCAATGAAGCCAAATGCTTTCACTGTTTCCAGGGACTAGAGCCCTGAATGTTTATCGTTATTTTCAAAGGATAATGTCAAACCCTCTGCTTGGTTCAAGTTAGAAGAACTAAGTTCCTGTCTGTCTCATGATACAAATGGTTATTATAAGGTTAACTTGAGCCAAGTTATTTTCCCTTCCTCTTGAAGCTGTGGAAAAAGGATTCATTAATGTGTCTTTCTTTCACTGATTTGGTTTCTTGTTCTCTTCCACATTAAGAGTAATTACTTTCCCACAACCTGGCCTCTTTTGATGAGGACTACTGTTTTCCAAATGTAAATGGTTATTGATTTGGCAAAACTGGTCTAATTTAGAAGTCTAAGAGTGTTGCACAGCTGGGAAGAAGTTCTAAAACTGGCCAAGTCATTCATACTGCTCTTGGCAGTCACAAATGCAAAGCAAAGACTGATTTTTTAACTCATTTTCCAGTCATTTATATTTTCATGATTCTGCATGGGTTTAATACTGGTTATCAATTACAAATATATTTAAAATTTAGAGTATAGATTTGTATTACAATATTAACCATCCACAGTGCCTTTTCATGCTCAAAGTCTTACAGTAACAAATTAATATCTGTGTTTTTCCCAGATTGGTGGACTTGCCTGTTATATAATTTTATGAGCGATTCCTGTATTAGTGGCCTTATTGATACCGTTATGAATATTTTTGGGGGAAGATTAAAGCACTGCTTTGAAGCAGTAAATGTGGCACAGTCTTTTCATCTCTGTTTCTAGATTTAAAAGTTGAAATGTGTTTATTATCCTATTGCATAGCAATGAATCCTTGGAATAGCACAGTTAGGTCAATGTGCCTCTTGGAAATTTAAAACATTTTCAAGTAGCTGATGGTATCAGAATATGGTCACTGTGGAATCAAAAATACTCTGATCTGGGATCCTACAATTGTGATCTATTCTGATATAAGACAGATCAATGGAATTTTCTAATTCTAGCATTATAGTATCTATGCCTTTTTAAAATTCTGTAATGATCAAACCACGTAACACAGGACATGGGAATGTTGTGGATAAAATTATGAAAACATATGAATCCCTCTTTCAACAGTGATTTGGAGGAGGTAATAACTGATATGTGCGTAAATGAAGACACTTCAATACACATTTTGAAGGATATTCATGAGCATCTGTTTATGTCCTTCCTCTTTTAGAATTTGGCAGTTGGCTTTAAAAATAGTTAGGTGCTTGATAATGTTCTAAGCATCTAACATGTCTGAAAGGGTGTCCTTCAAAACCTGCTTGTGAAAAATCAGTGAAGCTGGGATTCAAATGATAGAATAATCTCAGTCTTGGTTAGGAATCAATAAATATATACTTTGACACACCATGTGGCATTTTTCTTGCTTCTTGGTCTCTTATCCTTCAGAGATTAATCTATAAACTTCATTTAGCATTGAAAGTAGTTCAGAAAGAAACGTGGTTATTGTGGTGTTTGAGACATCACAAAGTTCTCAAATTATGCTGAGTAGGTTTCATTACAGGGAGCTTGGTGCCTTAATCTCATATAGAGGGAATTAACAAGTGTTAGCATGCTGGCTCATGGGAAATGTAAACCAGCTGATAGAACTGGAAAATAAAAAAGTTAAATTCTAGCTTTCTTCTGGACCTGAGCAGCTATTTCAGTTCAGTGTCCTGTTAAAAATGAGATTCAGAGCTTCATCAAAAAATGCATTCATGTTTCATTGTACCACATAACTGTGACTGCATAGCAGCTCAGTTACTGGGCATCAAGAAAAAAATTATTCCTTATAAAAAATGCTTTCTCTCTTCCTGATGACAGTTAGCATGGCATAAGGAATATACAGTTTCATTCAGAGGCACGTGAGAAGTCCTAAAACCTTAGCTATGGGTTTAGAATGATCAGCTGGCAAGAAGACTCCTAGGCTACATACATGGAACTAGCCTGGGTATGGTCTCAGGTAGACTTATGAATATGTATGTATACAAGTACCTTTGGGGTCCAAATCTCCATTCCCAGAACTCCTTATGACTTTTACATTATAGAAGAATGAAATTATTGAAAAAGGAGAAGAGAAAAATAAAAAGGAAAAAAAGAAAAAGAAAAAGAAAAAGAAAAAGAAAAAGAAAAAGAAAAAGAAAAAGGAGAAAAAAAGAAAAAGAATGTCTGTTTTTTGGGTCCCTCGACAAGAGTGGGAACCTACCCCCTGGGCCCTTTGGAGGAGGCTCCCCTGTGAGTTCTTTGCCAAGGATGAAAAACAAGCAGGACTCTGGGTTTTCTCTGTCTTCGGTCTATTGTTTATTCTTTTTCTTATCTTGAGTTTGATACACTGTCTGCACACCAGACTTAGCATACAAGAAACAAAGCACAAAATGGAGAGCAAACACCCAAAACCAAGGCCTTTTAAAGCTGATTAGTCCAATTACTTTCTAAAACATACGTTGTTTCTACTTTTCTGCCAATAACTTCTATTAATCTATTCATGTAGCACCTATGCCACTGCTTTCTGTAGCCAATAACTTCTTGCCACCAGTACTACAGAAAATGGAGCAGAAGAACAAGAAGGAGATGAGACGATGCCCAAAATCCTCCATCTTGTCCGCTACTCACTCTCATATTAAAAATCCTAAAACCCTGAATTCTTCACCCTGTGATAAACTACTACTACTACTACCTAGTTCATACCTGTATGCTCCAACTCATCCCAGAGCCTTGGCAACTCTCTCCCAGGGACAGAGGTTAAAAGCGGTGTTCTGCTGAGGATCAGGGCTTCCTTAAACAGGCAGAGAAACATTCTCTGTGCCCTGGATTCCAACATAGAAAAAAAGAAAAAGAGAAAGAGAAAGAGAAAGAGAAAGAGAAAGAGAAAGAGAAAGAGAAAGAGAAAGAGAAAAAAAGAAAAACCCTCGGTGGTTGAATTAATGTGGTAGGGTTGACCAGTCTTACAAAAGTACTGTAAATCCAGCTTTTCATGGGGCTTATGCATAAGAACACACAGGTTAGGATCAGTCCTTCTATCTTTAGAGATCTCCAAAGTAGATGTCTACATCTGTTCTCACAAGTCCAGGCCTTTTCTGTAAGAATTGAAAAAACTTTTAGAATGAGATTAATCTGACCCATGTTAGATTACACAATGAGGAAGAACTGTATTGCAAATCACCTCTTTTTCTCCACTAACACAGAGAGGTTTTAAAATAAGCTTAGATGTGGGCATCTTTTCCAGGCTCTTTGAATACCACACCCACCTTAGAAGGGAAATTAGCTGCTATAACATCAGATCAAATTCAACAATATGCTGGTGGCAAGCACACCTATAAATTCTTCAGTGCATCATCTGCAAAAAAACTGCTCTCAAGAATTAGAATTACCTGCTTGTTTCCCACAGCTGCTCTGCTCCAAATCTAGCTGGTTGGCTAGACTGGACACACAGGACTTCCCATCTGTGTGTTTTTGTGGTTGAATCTAGTTAATCAGAATTAGCTATGTTCACAAAGACCTAATAAATTGAAGAATCTAGGCTAATAAACCTGACTTTGACAGTAACTAGTTGTAAAGAATTCAGACTCCTTAATTAACTGACCACAAGAGCAATTCTGAAAAACCAGGAAGAGAGTAATGACAAGCAGCTGGGTATTGTAACTGAGGGTATCTGAATCTGAAAAATGACTGGCCAGATGCCAAGCTAGGTATATTCCTTAGCTGCCAAGGTAATTTTTTGCTATCTTTTTTCACTTCTGGGGTAGGTGACTGCCCACCATCTTGTCTGTGAAAAGGTTTCCTGTGCTAAGTCTATTTGTGCACAAGGCTGAATATTAGCAGTGATGGGAAGATGGGATTTTAGGTATTGCAGGAATGAACCTTCAGTAACTGTCTGTCTTCAAACTACTGCCCTTGGATGTAATGTTGCTTACACAATATCATGTACCGATAATTTCACTTTTCTATGATAACCTGGTGAACCCATGGATTTTTCAGGTTTGGTTTTCCCGGCTTGAAAACTACATTTTCAACAATACCATTGATGTACAGAAACTATACTTTGTTAATGCTTTTTAAAAGCATCATTTCCTTATGTCTCCTTCGTAGTAACTACCTATTCCACTGTACATTTGGCTACTAAAAATCCTCCCAGCTTTTGTTCAAAGTACTTATGGTTTGACATTACCAATATGCTCAGATATCCAACAACTTATGTGTTGCTGCATTTTGTGAGGGTAAAGTGAAACATACAGTTAAATTATTCAGGCTCAGTTTGTCAAGAAAACAAGCATGTTATGCATCCAATAAATGATTGCATCGCACATCAGAAATAACCAGAAAGAAAGCTGTGCTTGTGTATTGTACTGAGGCTGGGTATGTGAAAGGATAAAATAATTGCTCTGGGGAGTACAGAACATGTTCAAAAGCTTAATTCATTATTATTGCAATTACCATACAAGAATGTCAGCAAAGGCAGGAGTTCCTACCACTATTAAATTCCACAGGTTTCAGAACTGATCATAACATGACAAGGGGAGAGGTAAGACTATATACCAATTTATTTCAGTTTAGATTTGTGACTACACAGAAACTTATTTTAGATACCTCATACTGTATGTCCAGTTGTCTTTTACTGTATTCAGTCTCATTTTTGCAGGCTTATTATGATTGAACAGATAAAGTTTGAGTTAATATGTTCTGCAGAAATCAGCAATATTTTCTTGAATATAGGCCACTACAGTTCACCTTAACTTCTAATATAAGTTATTTTGCCATGTGGTTATTTGAACCCATGAAGCAAAGCCACAGGACACTACACTACAAAAACAAATTAATGTCCCTAAGTCTGTTTTGACCAAACAGATTTACATTCAGGTTTCTTGGTGAACAGCTTATATAATCTACACTTAAGATGAAAAACAGGCTTTGTGCTGGCTGCTTGATTGTGCTGAAAATGACAGACATTCAGTAATAGGTTTGTAAGGATCTAAATCACAGTAGTTCCATCTCATCTTGATTTTGGAGCAGTTTTCTTGTTTTTTTTTTCCCCTGTCCTCTTGCATGAGTATGTAAATCATTGTATTTCTTGTACACATTCATAGAAGGACAATACAATATTTTTTATATTATGATTGGCTGCATTGAAATACCAGGTGAGGTGAGAGGTGATGTTTCTCCACATGAGAGATATGGGGCTGTTCCCTGTTAGACACTAATCCCATTGCTGTGATGAGGTTCAGCTGTTCACAACCTTTGTGTGCCCTAAGCCTTCTCTGCTGAAAAAATCCTGGGTGCTGTTTTTAGCTTTGGACCTGTCAAACCTTGGTTCTTATACTTTTTCTATGAGAATTTCAATCCAATTTTCTGATCATGAAAGTAATGTTGTCTAAATTAGATCCTGTTTTGCTTCAGCAGCCACACATACTTCAGTTTTCCTATGTCAACAAGGATCTCCCTCTTCTGGCTCACTACTTGTATTTTTTCAAGGACATCCAATAGATTTTATACTTCTTTAGTACCTAGACTTTGCAGATGTTTTTATAAAACTTTTTTTTTTGTCTGCTTATTTGAAACTATAGATAGAAACAAGAGAAACAAAGCTTAGATATAATTTTCTGCTTCAGTTTCAATACCATTTCCTAAGGAATTATTAATGGTGAGGATCATTACATATGGGGGAATTATGAGTCTTTCTCTAAGGTCCATGGGTTGTGAATCAATTGTTATGTAGTTGCTGCAGTTACAGACAGAAAATCCAAAAGGAGTATGAAGACCTAAAATTTGTACTCTTTCAAAAGGTACAAGAGAAAATACAGGACATGAACACCAGCAACAAAAAAAACCAAAAAAAAACAAAACAAAAAAAAAAACACCAAAAAAACCAACAAAAAAGTAGACTGTAACCAAACTACTAAATACCCAAATAGGTAGAAAATAATGGCTTTTAAGGAAGGAAGGAAGGATATTAATCTTATCTAAGTACAGAAAATAACATTTCTTTATCATAGTACAGTGTCCCTTGAGTACCTTGTTTTTTCCCAACATACTGTGAAAGAAGATAACTATCTTTATGCACTCAACATTTCTTTATGTGACACGAGCTTTTTTATTATTATTGTGTTTGTTTTGTATTTACCAGAAAATCAGTTATTTCTCTTTTACGTTATTGTTTAGACATGATTTTCCACTTGCAAGTACTGTAAGGGATTAAAAGAGAATTACTGTTTTCTGCTAACAGTACTGAAGTTTCTCAAGGGTAAAATACTAATTGCCAAGAGGTTAGTTCCACTGAGAGTCAACTGGGAGAGCAAAATCCTATTTCAGTATTGCTGCTGTTATTTTCTGTTTTGTATGATATCAACTGGATTGGACTGATTATGCTCAATTGGAAAAGAGGAAAAGGTTCAGCTGATGTTGCCCTATCCTGATGACATGAGATAACACTCTGAAAATATGCAGTATGTTCTGATAAGAGAAAAAACCAAGGGTAACCTTTCATATTTGTCTCCTCTGGAGTCCAATGACTATTATACTGGAATACTAGATTTAGCTGATAATGGTGCTTACCTATTTATGTATTTCTTCAGAAGGAATATTTTATCAACACTCTTGAGAGCAGAGATACCCTTTCACTGATATCACATAAATGGAAAAGAAAAATGTCAGCTATTAGCATTTGTATAACTGAATGGCCCAGAGATCAACACAGTGTTTCCACATTTCATATAAAGAAATTAAAGTGCTGGCAGCAGCCTCCCCATTTTTCCTCATGTCTCTTGAAATTCAGTCTTCCTCTGAAATTCAAGGAATTATCAATATGTATTCCAGTGTTAGGATTGTAGATCTCACTCTGTAGAGGTGAAGGGATTCACCAGAAACAGGGAATTCTTTGTATACTGTTCTCCTTTTGAAAAAAAATGCTAAAACTTGGCTCCTTTTCTGCAGGCATATATTAACATTGACTTTGGAAGAAAAAACATGCTTGTTTGATATTTTTCAGATGTGGAGCCAACAGGGATCTTTCTGGCTATGGATCTGTAAAATGATTTGAATTTTTTTCTGTATTTTACTCTAGAGATTTGCAAGTTGGTTATCAGAAGTGCTGTGTGAATGGACATCATAAGATGGTTTATGGCTGGGTTATGTTTATTTTGGGCTCCAAACTGACACAATTAGGCTAAGGAAAATAGAACAAGTTTTCTAGCAGTTCAGATATTTCCTGGAAAGATATGTGTTGAGCTGAGACTTTTTCTAAGAGAATGTAGATAATCTTACTTTTAAAGCCTGGATATATCTAAAAAGAACCTATCTGATTCTGACCTCAGGAGCAAAGTTACAGTTTTCAGTTAAGTAACAGGAACAGAAACAAGTATTCCAACCAGAAAATAATATACTAATTTTTTTGAACACCATCCTGATGTCATTGAAATATCGAGTAAGAGCACATAACGCTTAGAATCAGATTGTATTCTGTGCTGCATAAGTACACAGGAAGGCATGAATTTACTGTCTTCAATTATTGATTAATCTAATGTAAGTTAATGGACAGAAAAATGCAGTGCAGTGGAAAGGTTTGAAAGAATTTAATAGAATTGAGATTTGTTTAGTTAGCCATTAAAATGTAAATAAACAACTAATAGAAGTGCCATTAACTGCCAATGACTACAGAAATATGAACAATCATTTTAGATGGAGATTGTGAGCTAGTGGATAACTTTTCCTTTACAGCAAATCATTTTAGTGCCTTTGAACAGATAATGTACTGATATAGTTGGTTCAAGTTCTGTGTATGACTTTGCAACTGTCAGACTAAATATTAAAAATATTAAAAAGGAAATAAAGTGATTTTCTGACATAGAGCTTAAAATCTAAAAATTTTGCATCTTGTTTCAGCTTAGTAGTGAATCCTAAGCAACAGATTGACTTGGCAAAATATCTTCCAAAGTAGTTAGTGGTTATGCTTTATAGCGTTTAGAGTATGGAAATCTTTATGTCATTTCTGTTAAGTCAATGTAATTTTGTTTTTCTTTCATGCAATTCTAATTTTAAAAAAATCATTTTTCTAGTAAGATGTGCAAGAGTTGTTTAGAGAAAGATGAAAAATCCATGAAGAAAATATAAGCTTTGTCTCACTTTTTTTTTAAATTTTCTGAAAAGCTTTCATTATCTTCAGTGAGTTTAACTGAACCACAGCCTTAAATTTTTGGGCTGAAAACAATCTGGACATCTCATCCAGTAAATAATTTACACACAGTTTTCCTGTTCTCTGTTCCCACCAGTATGCTTAATCTCATCTGCTCAGTCAAATCATTAGACTGCAGCACCTCTCTGGGTAATTTATTCTACTATTCAGCTATGTTTGCTGTAAAAATACCTCTTCCTGATAGCTAATCTAAATTTTAAATTCCAAGCCATTTTTCAAGAAAAAATAAATAGGTCTCATTGTATATTAGTTACAGGCAACCTTTCCTGTTTCATTTGAACTTAACATGGTGAAACCTAGAACCTTCTTTAAGGAATGCGTCAAGGACTTCTTTAAAGTCCTTGACGCATTCCATGTCTTTTAAAGGAAAGAATGAGATAGCAGATATAATTAATAAATATTATGACAGCCCAAGAGCATCCTCTGGCAAAGACATCTCAAGGAGAAAGAACTTTAGATGGTGACAATAGGGTGTTGGAAATGACTGGGAGTTACAATATTGGAAATGGGCTAAAGACATAAGGAATGAAAGGATTCAGGCAAAAAATATAAGAATGGACACAGTAGTTTACCCCCCCTCCAAACAAACAAACAAACAAATAAATAAACAAAAAGTACAGTGTGTAAAAAATCACCATAAGCTAAAAACCGTCCTAATACTGTTTTCTAGTGGAGAGAGTGAACATTTTGTTAATTAGCAAGAATACATTAGATCTTTGTTATTGTTTTCTAAATAATGTGACTTTCTCTGAAACATTTTTGATGGCAGTCTTAGTACTTCTATGCCATTTTCGTATAGAAATTTATTTTTATTTTTCATTTAAACATTTATATATCAATGTCTTTCCTTTTTAAAATATCCTGTGTTGGATATAATCTATCTAAATTACATATCTCCTTTGTTTCATCTTTTCAGGGATTAACACAATTTATATTCTTCCCAGATGCTCACACTTCAATTTTTTAAGCTGTTTTTGTGGGTTTTTGTTTGTTTGTTTGTTTGTTTTCTGTAGTGATTGTTAAAAACAACTGCTCATAGCAATTTAATTTCATTTGGCAATCACCTTTTAGAATTTTGGTGATTAACATGACAGATACTTAATGGACCCAAAACCTCTCCCACTTTTATGCCTTACAACAACTCCACCTGAAATGAATATTTTTTTACTTGAAATTAAGATTCCTTTCTCTGTGCTTTTCTCTCATAATTTTTTTTAAACCAGAAGAAAAGTAGTAGTGAATAATCATAGGCATTTTTGTTCAGTAGCAACATTTGTGTGGAAAGTAATTTTAGCCACTTCAGGAGTTTACTGTTCTAATGCTTTTGAGAGGCAAGTATAAAAATATTCAATATTCTTTCTTAGACACCATATGACAAGGAGAAAATAATGTTATAATAAGGGCAGTTCTGCTATCCAACCTTGTAAAACTTAGTGGTTGTTTCTGTATGGTTTTAAATTATTATAAAGCATATTTATAGCCTGGCACAAAGCCACACTGTGTTCAGTGCCTTCTTATCAGACCTCTGGTGAGTCAGACAGGACACAATTACTGAGCTGAGTGCCAAGGTTCTGCTGTCTTTTCTGAACTGTGCAACCATTCTTCTCAAGGGTAACAGCTCAGCAGAAATACCAACAGAAATTACTTCCACACATAGACACACTGCAGGAAGCTACATTTAGAGCAAGAGAAATGGGACAGCAGGTTGGGCTCAAAGCCTGAGGCTTTCATAGTCTTGATTTCTACTTTGACTTCCCCATTGTCTTTGATAAGACCACAAAACAAAATTTTTGAACACAAGCTCTAATTTTCCCTGCAGTGGAGCTAAAAGAGCAATTCTTAGGACTCCACATTTGCTGATACACCTCTTCTTATTCTTTTATTTCCCCCTCACATATTTTCTCCATCTTTCAGCTCTGTGAACTTTATGGGGTTCAGGTTCACCACATCACTGTCCTGACTGTCCTTGTCCTCCCAAGTAAGAAACAAGGATTACTTGGATTGGAGATTTAGGTGCTCTAGTGGTCCCAATGGAAGCTCCCTTTTTGATTGTCTGACAATAATATCTAAATGATTTTTTTCAATTTTTTATGTAATTTTGGATATAGATTTCATCCTTTTTATAATAAAATTTACCCTAAGACTGAAATAATGATATCATTAGAAATCCAAAATAAGAAGAGAGTTAGAAAGATGAATTTTTGAGCTATTACTAAATTAATGAGTTCATTTAATATGTGTACTGGGACTTTTAAATGCTGTCTGCTCTCAACTAGTTTTAGAAGAACAGCTGAGGCATTTTAAAGCAATCTTTTACCATTACTAGCAGTTCAAAAAAAGATTTAGAACAAAAATAAGAAAATTATATTCTTAAAGGAAAATATTTCTGATTTTGATTGTGGCCTCTCCAGATAAACAATTGAGCTATTCCTCAAAACTAGTTATTTAACATGGTTTCTTTATCCAATTAAGTTTTATTGCCCATGGTTTCTGGTTATATATCTTGTGTGGGAGTATATAAATTAAATCACATAGACTTGAAGGGATTATGAAATAATGGAGTAACTAGTTTCACCGTGGAAAAGTAAATGGTTGAAGAAAAAATTGACTAATCAGAAACATTTAGTATTCATTCAGGAAGAGGTCAAGCAGGAAATCCTAAAAGAAGAAAGGCAAAGACAATGGCAGAGTATTGAGGTACTACAAAATGGTTTATTAGAACATTGTTCTATATCATCTTATAAAATTACAAAGTTTTGTAAATACAGATATTTAGCTATTTTGAGTAAATTTTTATCTGAGGCTAAGTATTATCAATATATTCTTTGTTTCTAAAGGAAAAAGTTTGAATATGCTATCAGTTTATTTACCAGTGATGATGTTAATTACAGCAATGAGTAACCCATCAGTCAGGACAATGCACGGTGGTCAATACTGAGAATATTAATACCTCTGTGATTAAAAATCACTATGTGGGTGTGGGTTAGGCATCTTTGATAAGAGAAGAAAAGAAGTTTCATTCTGTTTCTGCAGTAATTAGGTCAGTCACTGAGATTTGCATAGGTATTTATATTAACCTATAAAGTGTGGCTACCACACTACAGTCCTACAGCCATAAGGGCACTAGTAACCTACTGTCATAGCCCTCTTGAATGTAAAACTCAAATCGCATTATCATTTATATCATCAGAATGCTTTTTCCTTTCCCCAGAACTATCTTCAAACTTCTGTTTTATGAAAGTTGTAACCAAATCAGTAAAAAACACAGGAGCAACAAAACTACCACAAAACTAATGCATATTAGTTCTCACCTTTTCACTGTCAATCAGCCCTCCAAAGCCTTCTCCGTGTGTAGGACAAAGATCAAAGGCATTGTACAAAGAAAATTGAATTTGTAATAAAAAATGAAGCAAGAAACCATGCCCTAGGGGTAAAAATGGTTAGAAAAATACATAGGTTCACACCCCCACTCTTCTCCCAAAAAAACCCAACCAAACAAAAAAAAACAAATCCCAAAACCTTAAAGGTTACAAGACCCAAATGTCAAAATTCTAGCTCTGGTAAGAATTAAGAATTAGCTTGCAGTGCCTAGCAGAAAACATAGTGATTGGTTTGATTGCATTCAAGTAGCTACAACAATGAATTTCAACTTGCTTAACAGAATTCATTATTGCTTCTGTCAAAAGGCATGCTTTGTGGTGAAACAAAAACTGGCAGAAAAAGCCCTGGCATTAACATAAAGGTTTTCTTCATTTGGAAGGTCAGAATCCGACATGATGGGGAGTTTACTGCACTCGAGGATCATCATCTGTTTAAAAACCCCACTGTGAGATGCTAAAAGCTCCTGGATGCCTATTGGTACATTCAGTGCAAAATGGTGAAGTCTGAAGGCTCTCTCAGCTGGGCATGCTGAGACGTAGTCAGTTCTCAACCCAAAGGAATTCCTTTATGCAGCAAAATTGAGGATACTGAAAAGATTGGGGGAAAAAAAAAGCTTTTATTTATCTCAGTGCTAACCTAAATGACAGCAGTTTCGCCAGCCCATTTAAGTCAGTAAATCATATTATTATGGCAGTCAAATGCAACAAATTATGTCAGAAAAGATGAACTGGATTTTTCAGACATTCATTTCTGAAAAAAAAAGGAAACCCATAAAACCCTCTGCCATGAGTCCAAATCCATATGGCGAATTGAAGCAACTTGTTCTAAATTTCTTCTGAAGAGGAATCAACCAGTGGGTCTCTCAATGTACAAGATTTGAAACAGTAATAATTTTAGAATAAATTACATTTACTTGAATTTTTTTTAAATTTAGGAGCTCCTTACAGTATACATCCTTAATGACATAATTAATTCTGAGGTCTGCTTCTCACGCCAGGCATGCAAGTTTTAAAGCACAGTATCCACACCATTTGCAATAGACTTTTTTTCCAATATACTTCAGTGTCAGTAGTGGAAAAAGAGCCAAGTTTCCATATAACCTAATAGAGCTTATCAAATTAAAATGAGTGCAACACAACACAGATTTTGCTGTGTTTAAACAAAGTTAAATATTTAATTTTGTATAATTTTCTCATTTTTTGACATTTCTTAAAAAACAGGATAGTGTAAGAGGTACTGTTTTACAGAGAAATGACACCTGGTTTGGTGAAACAGACAGAGTCCAGCAGTGTGAGAAGGCAAATGGCAACAGAAATACATCACACCTCTGCTTAAGCTACAAGAAGAAGAAGTAGTTAAATTGTTCCATAAGAAGCTTGGGGCTGCAGTGAAAGCCAGCACTTATCTCACTGTGTTGTTCTCTTTATTCTCACAGTAGCCCTCAAAGACCAACCATCTCACCCACTCATTTTTTTCTGTAGACCAGCATGCAGCTGTTAATTATTTCTACTTGGCAATCTTTTTTTTTTCCCTACTCCTTCTATTTCTTGTGATATGACCTATTAGCAACTTTTTCCCCAAAGAAGAAAAAAGCCCATTAGTTTGCATGTTTTTTTCTGAACATTAGATACCTTGCGAACAATTTCAATACATTATTCAATGCAGGAATAATAATTTTCTGAGCTCCTTATAAAACACTTGAATTAGCCAAGACATGCTTTTATTAAATACAATGGTAAAGGAAACAGGCTTAGTATCCTTTGAGTTGGAGACTGTTCTGTGTACCACAGACAACAGCTTCCTTAGAACCTGCAAATTACTGTCTTGTCAGCAATTTCCTGTGAATAAAATACTTTTGATCATTCAGTTCTATTTTTTTCATTTTTACCTACCTTCTAGTTCTGATAATTTGAGAATTTTTCTTTAGCTTATTCCTTTACTCCCCTCAGTCTTCTCAACCAGATCCCACCTCTTTGACAGCCAAGTCAAAAAAGTCAACATAAGGTGTGGCTTCACATTTTACTTTATCCAATAAAACTGTCAATTGTCAATGAAAGAGGTGATCTTTTTTTCCTCTGGGTCTCCCATGCAGGCCACCTAACCAACTGAACAGAAAAGAACCCAAATACATATTTATTCACACATGCACACGCACGCACACACATACAGAGACATGCTCTGAACAAGTTCATACAGACAGAAGATCTGATATGAACAAGAGGTGAGGAATAAATGTTGTTAGGCCTAAGAAAGCTAAAAAGGGGAATATGATAAGTAAAGGTCCTCTCAGATCAGTATAGTCAGATAGATTAGATGATGCGAACATAATGTGAAGCTGCATCCTTGTCCTGAGGATGGCTGGGATGGTGTTGACATTCTTCACAGTAGCCCATACAGTATTGCTTTTCATTTGTGCCTAAAGAACTGCTAAAAAAACTCCAATGTTTTGGCTATCACAGAACTGTGTTCACACAGCATCAGAGCTTTCTCTTTTTCCCATCCCAATAAGTAGATTGGGAGTGGGCAGTACACTGTGGAGGGGTGACGGCTGGAAGAGGTGGCACAAACTGGCCAAAGGGATATTCCATGCTATAGGATTTCATAATAAAAAATAGAAGATGGTGGATGGCATTGTGGCTTGGCTTCCAAGGTTCAGAGGGTTGCTGGGCATCCATCTGTCTGTTGGAGACAGTGAGTGATTTCTTTTGTTTCTTTTTTTTTCCTCTCTCCTTCACCTATGCAGTTGGCTTGAAAGAAACTAGACTAACATTTGAATGGATTTTCCAGAGTTTAATTTTTAAACACAAGAACTATGACAATAAAAGTGCTTATGCAAGCTTTGAAACAAACCATTATTGGAAAAAACCCAAAACAAAACCAAAATTAAGCAGCAAACCAAACCAAACAAAAAACCTCCTGAATATAAAATTTATTTTATTCATCTTTTCCGCAATGTTATGATTAATTCACATTAAATTTGGCATGAACATAATATGAAATTGGGGTCATCATAGATTTCCAGACTTGAGGTATGATATTTGGTACTTGTTTAACTATTATGTTTATGTGAAGTCTCTTGAGCTATCTTAAAAATCAAAGTGCAGCCCACAAATTACACTTCCATTTTGTATCATGAAGGCTCCTTCTGGACATCTGATAATAAAACCTTTGAATACTCCAAACTGAATTTGAAATTAATTGCATCTGCAAAGCAATAGGTAAAACTGGAAATAAATACTCAAAATCAGGCTTTAAGTCCAAATTAATTTCTTTGCAGCTGATGGAACTCCTGCCTAAATAAAGACTGTTTGTTACAAAGTTATTCCTTTGTGGCTCAAAATAGATGGTTCTGTGCACATCCAGTCTTTCTTCAGGCCACTTATTAGATAGCATCACCACATTTTGTACATTGTTGAACTTTACTCTTTTTCAGCTACAAACACCAATTCATAAAATTTTGTTCACATCCTGCCCTGGCCCTGCCCTGGCTTGCCAAGAGGTATGTAAAACCAGTTAAAGCTCTAACTCTGCAGCCTCTGGTGTGAAAATAAGCACTTTTCTTCCCTATGCCTTCAAACAGGGAACTCATAAGAAAGAACATACACTAAGAACAAAACGGTGACTTTATTACACCTAAAAATAATAAAGTATTCATTACAATGTTATGTAATACATTTTAACATTCTTTTTCCTTGGAAAAAGTAACAGGATATAATACCTGCACTGATGTCACTAGACTGTCAATGCAATTGAATCAAAGAGTAGCTTTATGTTAATAAACATGTTCTAGCAAATAACGTCTAGAATCTATGCAGATAAAAATACTTATTTTCTACTTTGAAATAAAAATGTAGGTACGTCATTTTCTAAGCATTTGGCAAAAATTCCAGCCATATGTAACATAACTGCCATTACATAGTTTTATTTGCGAAAAGATTCACACAACTTTTTTCCTTGCCAGGTCTCTGATTTTGAATGAAATTATCAATTGAACAACTTCTAAATTCTAAAAAAGGTTTCTAAATTCATAATACCAGCTGTGCCCTTAATTTTATAACTTAAACTTCTTTAAACTGTAATCAAAGCCTAAATCCAAGAATTCATCTGCTTTAAAGCCTGACTAAGTGTCTGTGCACTTCATTTTGTTGATGTCAGTTCTTTGCTGTAACTCTGAATAAGAAACAGGATGTTTCTTTCTTTGTCAGATAATAAAAACAAGAACATAAAACAAGTGTAGGATATCAGTGTAATTCTTGGCTCGCAGTAAAGTTTTGAATAAAGTCATCTGACCAGAACAACAGGCTATAGAAGCAGGCTTGTGAAGAAGATTGCTTGTACTTATTCATTATAGGTATTTTTTGCAAAATAGACCTACTTGTCCAATATATAGGTATACGAGGCATGGAAGACAGAAGTTTTCAGCTTGTTATGCAACGTCTGTGAGGATAAGGTATATTTTCTCAGGGGTATGACAATCTAGATAAGTGACATAAAGTCTAATTTTAATATCAGATCAGAATTTTTTCTTATTTGGGAACTACACAAAAGATAGCTTCATTTCTTCTGGTACAATCCAATTAACTGGTTTTGACTTTATAATAAACGGCTGAAATTATGTGGAATGGATTTTATGAGACAGATTGCATTTTATTTTCTTTGTCTGAACATGATATAACATGCAAGGTATGCCTATACTAATAAGATGCAGTAGGAGTGCCATTTTACAATCATTATGTCAACCCTTAAACCTAATGCCTAATTCCTACAAAGGGCTCCCAAGAGTTATCTGTAAGTTATTTATCCACAAGGGTATGAATATTCAATGGGACATTTATATAAATACCAAAAAATCCAAGTTCTCAAATGCATTGAAATCCACAAAGTATTTTAGAGGACCTAGAAGGAAGACTTTTTTCCCAAGTGAGTTCAATTAACCACTATTTGTCTATATGAAGTTGAAGGAAAAAAAAATAGAAGAGGAAAACAATCCTCCAACATGGGCATTATGTTCATGACAAGCCTACATTCCCCTCCCCGCACACCAAAGGGAGATTGAATCATCTACAAAGGAGGAGGAAAAAAACCTCTGCCATTACTTGGCAAATACACATTTTAAGGATTTCAACACATAACTCATTATCAGAGGAAGAAGAGACAAAACGTGTCCTAAGCTGCAGCGCTGGTGAGAGACACCCCACAGACAGACACAGGCTTGGTGTAACAAATTTAACTTGTACCCCTGCATCTCTCAAGCAAAGGCTCAGAGGTATGAGACAAACTGCCATCTGCCCTCCACTCACAGGGGGAGGGAAGAGATAAGGAATGTCTGGAGACAAAATCCAGCCACTTTGTCTATCTTTTAATGGTAGGACGCATGTATTGCCTAGAACAAAACATAAAATTATATTTCCCAAAACTAATACTCTATTAAGAGGACCACTGTAATGAAACGTGTCCAACACCTCTAGGTGTTATTCCTTACAGAGGAGTATATCTGTCTTCTAAGTGTTCACAAAGCAGTTAAAAATAGATAATAGCATTGGTAAAAAAACCTAGCCATTGCCTCTATCGCGTATCTTTTTTATACATACAATTTAAAAACCTTTCAGTAGAAAAACAGAAATTCAGTTCTCACCTCAAAGACTGCCAGAGGCAAAAATAAATTTTATGCTGTCCCTGAACTTTTGTTTAGCTTTAGTTGTTATGCAAAATAACTTATTTCAGTTCACAGCTTGTAGAAGGGAAGGATAACAGCCATCTACATATGGAGACAAATAGCTGGTCAAAAGGATCCTTTCTCGCATTTGGTATCATCCCAGCATTTTAACAGCTTAAAAACAGTTGCTGTTTTCTGGTGTTTTTCATACCTTGAAGATCAATAGTATCTTAGTACATAATGCACCAGCCTGAGGAAAAAACACTGTGCTGTCTAATTGCCGATTTTAGAAAAAACACAGGTAAAATATTTTTGTCAGGGAGAAAGAAATTGAAGAGTTTCTTGAAAAATAGGAATAGCTCTAGTCTGCATATAGAATCCTCCACAGGTGTGGGCACAGTATATTTGTTAGTTCAAGGTTTGTTAGTTGGCAGGTTTTTTTTTGTTTTTTTTTTAACTTGACAGCAGATGCTAGGTTATATCACCAGGAAAAACCAGTGAGTTTGAGCTGTAATTTAGGGCAGCTGTCCTTTTAGGAGGAAACTTGTTCAGTTGAATTATTAATTTGTGTCATCAAAAGAGTAATACAGACTTTCCAACTCCATCATTTAAACTGCTGTTTTTTTCAAATTATTCAAAATCTGTTAAACTATGAAATGAATACATCCATAATCTCTAAATACTTCTAACCATTTAGCTGGCTATTAATACCTTTCTTATAGATGAATCTGTATCAATTTGAAGGCCTTTGCCTTTTATTGCTTTTTGTTTGGCTGTTTTGTTGGATTTTTCTTCTGCCACCTTTAAACTTTTAAAAGTATCCCACAAAGGTTATATATTGCCTTGTATGAGTTTACTTTGCCTTAATTCAGAGACAAAAGTGAGCAAGACTTTTTTCAGGTGTCCTGAGCCACCTCCAGGACTGCTTTTTCCCATGGGTTGTGGGTTGATCTGTGCTCCACTGGGGACCTCCACGGGCTTCCAGGGAACAACCTTTCCTTTCCATGGTCATTGGAGACAGCCTGAGGTCACATTCACACAGTTCCTCTATGACACAACAGCAATTCTGAAAAAAAATACTCTGATATTTTTTTTCCTCATCCTATAATCTGGTCTTTCATTCCCTGATTTTAAACTTTTATGTTTTCTGTTGGGCACAAATGTTTATGACATCAGACTTGTTTTCCCACATATACTTAATTTATCATATTAACAGGAAGCATATTAAACCCAAAACAATAGATGTGTTCTTCTCGGAATTCTGATATATTCTGAAAAAAATATATAATGAAACACTTTAGAGAGTGTCAGAGCTCAACTTAGCTACACATCAGCTGAACAAGGTGTAGCCTTTATCAGAAGAAAAGTGTTTGACTTGGGAATTTTCCTAGCAGATCTGAATTAAGTATTTAAATATGCTTGTGAAGTCCAAGTGCCATGTCTTAGCATATAAGGACTGTGCCCCATCTTAAGAAAAAACAGTATCATTTTTGCAAAATAATTCTTCTTTAGTGTACAGACACACTATTTAAGAAAATGTAAAGTCATTTATACTCTTTATTTGATAAAAAAATACTGTAAGAATATAATTTATAATTTTTCTAATTATTTCAGCAAATTATATCTACACCCACACACACACAAACTCACCCACCCATTGAGGGAATACATCTATTCAGAGATCTGTTTCAGGTTTTACTTCCTTGGTGCCTTAGAATTTACTCATATAAGTTTTGTCATTTTTTAGAGTTTTCAACAATCTTTTCTGTTGCAGTGATATTTCCTTACTACTTCTGGTGTCTTAGTTCTTAGGGACACTTACAATTTGTCCAGTACCTAAGATATTATCTCCTAACTTACAAGTAGTCAGCTTTCTTAACCCTAGAAGCAACATCTGCTTAATGCAGAACATCTGTAAAATACCTTGGAAAGTTAAGAAATAGGGTTCCTTAGTAATTCTTTGATCTCTGAGTGATGCCAACATTTTCTCAGGGGTACTGGCATGGTGTGGATATGCAGCTGGTCTCCAGAAAAATCTGCTCATAATATCCTCAGTACCTTTTTGTATCTTATTTCTGCTGTAGCTGAGGGTTTGGACTGCCTACCAAAACAGCAGATACCTTCTGACAGCCGTGGGGGACAGCCTGGCACTGGCATCACCTCTGAATTGCTGGTGGCTCATGTGCCACAAGCTTCCCACACTGACCTTTTTTAGCAGATGAAGAACCTTCAGTTTATTAATTTCCCCTTGACTGTCCTTGTGACTCTGAATTCATCTTGACATTTGACCACAGTATTTGGATCAATGGAGGAGGTTCATATTACATCAGAAATTTGTTCCTAGATTTGAATATCCTCTTTGGAAAGTAGAATACTAACTCTATAACAATGGTGGCTGGAGACTGAATTTTGGCTACTAATACTGCCTCAGAAGTGTGCCCAGGGAATGTTTAAAGGTTGGATAATGTGACATTTTGGACTAGACAGGAAAAAAACACCAAATATTTTTCTGGATTTTTTTTTTTAAATTATGTAAATATTGTATATACAAAAAAAAATCCAAACTCCCTAACAATAACATACAACATTGCAAGTATTAAGCCACTTATCAATAAATAATTATTATTTAAAAACATGTCTTCGTTGTATACTTAGCAAGGAAGGCAAAAAAGTTTTTTCAGGTACTTTGATAAAAATAAACAAATATTTGAAATTTCGGTAAAAAAAAGCACTTAGTTCCAGGTCTTCATCATGTGTATTGTTTGCAGATGATCAAGATCAAAATCAAGAGGTCCTTAGCACAGAAACGAGAACAAAAACAATCACACAAATAATAGAAAAGCTATGGGCAAACATTTTCTCAGGATTTTCATTGATCAAATTATGGAACATAAGCAGACTGTAACAGGAAAGAAAAAATCCATAATAGTATATTTATACATCCAATGTCAATTCAATACTGACAATGACCTAACGTCCCTCTGGTATGCTTCTTTCATTGTATCTTTGTCCCTTCCATAAATATAGAAAATTCTATAAAGGCTGCCTCACTAGCTAAAGAGTCAAGCCTTTGCATAGCATTGCTTTGACTGGCATTTTTAACTTCAGTGAAAGGAGCCAACAAAGATACATCTTGGAAGTATTACGTAGGTTTCAAATCATTACCTGATATTTCAACTACCTAGCTTTTAAAAACCATTTGAAACAATTTTGTAAGAGACTCTTAATCATTTGTTTTGAATGGAAAAATTTTTGTAATAAGACAGGAATCATTAGCCTAGAAAGAACTGTTGTATCTATGAGATAGGGATACCAATATAAGACTTTAATAGAGGGAGCTGGTGAGTTCAGGGATGAAAATTTGAATATTGCACAATTATCTGTTAAACTGCAAGAGGCATAAGTGGACAAAATAATTGCTGTGTGTACTATAAGCTGGTTTTCACAGTGCTCATCTTTCAAAATGTTTTTGATTACCTTTGTGTCTTAACTCTGTGGTGTGCAGAGGTCTTCTAAGCAGGACTAAGAAGCTGTGCAAGTAATAAGTAATATACGAAGTTAAACATTTTTAGACTTTAGTAACTGAAATAATTTGGTAAAGTGAACAGGTAACCATTTGACACAGTGCTGATGTTTTAGAAAATGTGTTTAGTAAGGATTTTGCCTTGCTGTTTTGGCTATATAGTAGAGGCATTCTGGCGTCTGCTTAGAGGAATGTTCCTTATTTAATTCCTTACGCAGGTGGGAACTGTCAGTGGAGTGAGGGCACACTCGGTGCAGACTTCTGTTCAGTGTCTGATTTCATCCTGGACTCAAGCATGAGAGACACAAAACACTTTGGTCTACTCTGGGAAGGCAAATGAACATGTGCTTAACTTTGAATTTATAAGTGCCTTCTTGAACTCTGTCAGAGTACTCTGTGTATGACCACAACTGAAGTTTGAACCAAAATAGTTGTGGTCAGTAGGCATTAATCCCACCACATGAAGCATTGTGTTCTTTGGACGAGCTTTTGGTAAATGTGCTAAACTGCTCTGGGCTGAAATCCACTCTGTTACTCCTATTGTTCCTCTGTATCTGTGCCTACTGCTTAAACTTTTCCAACACTCTGCTCTTTTCCATGTAAGTAGTAGGAGTGGAAATGACTGACTTTACTTTCTGCTTACATTACTTGCTTGTGCTTGTGTGGAGCATGTCATTGTGTGGAGATGACTGGTGTCTGTCTGTTTTTCTTGATTTTGAAACAAACCACCTCCCTTTTAAGTGCAAGAAATCATCCTGCCTAGCAGTGGGAAGTGGTCTTGCTGTGGTCTTGCTTATTTAAGATGGAGATGATTACAAAGCGACAGGGTTCAAAGAATTATGGCTTTTCATTCTCAGTAGTTTCTGTTTTCTCCCCTTTTACTCTAAAAGAAGTCACTTAAAAAAGAGGCATTGATTTTCTGTGTATGAAGATATACAACTCTTCATAATTTCCTAGAACAATGTGTGGCACCTATTTAGTTAAGAGGAGCCCATCCAAATTTGCAATACTTCTCTTCAGTATAAAGACCCTCAATCCCACTAGGAGATGGGTATATTGAACAACCAGTAGAACAGGAAAGGTTGTTTTGCCTTGACGCCATACCTAGTTTTGTAGATGAGAGATCAAATAGAATTGAAATGCATTTATTTTATAACTGTTCATGTGGAATCACGTATAAATCTGTTGGAAGATTTTTTGGGGGATTTTTTTCTAAATTTTGGTAGGCCCATCAATCTTTCAGGGCCTTTTGTCTCTTTGTTTCTATACCCCACTGCTCGTCCTTTGATTCTGTGCAATTTTCTTACTGGACCAATATTTTTACATGTACTGATCATGACATCTTTTGTGACATTACTTTTGCAATGCTAAAAAAAACCGAGAAAAATTGCAATGCCAAAATTACTCTGTAAAAAATTATTGCAGTGACTTGTAATGCTATGATATGGAAAAATAGGAAAAAAGAGGAGAATAATTGCTTTTATGTAAAACTATGTTTCTGATTCAACTGACACATGGCTATTACGTGTGTTTTTATTTTAGGAAATGTGTCACACGATTGTTTTCTATAATGTCTGCCACATGCTGCCTGTTGCCTTTGCATAGAATAGTATTTTGTACTTCAGACAAAATAGAGATAGATTATTTTCATGTTTCTAGACAAACTAGTGTTGGAATGGTTAAAACACTATCATTGCTCACATAATTTCTGGTTGAAAAGGTCAGTGAGGAGCCAAAAATATCTTCTCTCTAGATTTCTGTTCTATCTAATGCATGTTTTTATGTACCCTGGATTTTCTAAGTGAGTTCTGCTCTGCTAAAGTGCTTGTATGTAACTTTGAGAAGTTATGAATGGAATTAGCAGTTTGGTTTAAGATCAGTAAGGATAAAGTTAAATTCTTAAAATCTTTACCCCCTAGATTCTGTCACGTTGGATCACAGCACTAGAGGCATGGAGTCTAAACACCTTTGACTTCACCTTTGCTTTCCTTCATGACCCACACACTCAGATTATATCTGTGTTTACCACATTTAGTCATATACACTTTCAGCTCCTTCCAAAATCTAAGGATCCTCAGATCCCCTCTCCCTTCATGCCGCACATATTGCAGCTTATTTTTTCTTCTCTTAACATCATACAAATGACTCTCTTTCAAAATGCTTCTGCTAGTGTCATCTTGAATCTTGCTTCACCCCTTCTCCTGAGCTATTAGTTTCCTTTCTTCTGCTGAATAAAACAAGTGTTTTTACTAGTATGTCCTCTCAATATTTTAGCAAACATTATTTTAATAAGCTCTGTTTTCCTTTATTCTTCCTCATCCCTATAACCCGTGCCTTTCTATTTTCCCCTTCCCTCTATTTATTAATTTTTTTTCACCTAAGATTTAGAGATTGAAGTAAAAAATTAAAATGTTTTCTTTGCCCACTTAATAGCTCAGCAGGGTCTGGGTATTTTGCCTCCAGGAAAAATAGTAAAACAGTAGATGAAGGTTAATCAATGCACATTCTGACACAAAGAACAGACAGGAGGAAGGATAGCCTAACTCATATAGCAGTGGTTCGAAATGTATTTTTTCAGTGATATTTTATTAGACAGATGCTTATCCAGTAATGTGTACTTTATCTGTGTTTTCTAACATTTTGAGCTGTAAGAGCTCATAACACCGGACCTGTCACTTTAGTAGGGTCTTGATACTAAATACTGCTTGTACAGGATTTTTTACACCATCATGCTTAGAAAATATCAACAAACTGAAAAAAACCCCCAATTTTCCCAAAAATAAAAACATTTTTGTACTGCAAAAAAGACTAGATTGGTTTTGCTCTAACACTGTAAAAATGGAATAATAAAATCATAGAATTTTAGAATGATTTGGATTGGAAGGGACCTTTAAAGATCATTTTGTCCAATCCTCCCCACCCCCTGCAATGAGTAGGGACTTCTTCAACTGGATCAGGTTGCTCAGAGCCCCAGCCAACCTGACCTTGGACATTTCCAGAAATGTGGCATCCACAGCTTCTCCAGGCAACTTACACTCACCCCCATCATAAAAAGTGTCTTCCTTATCCTATCCTTATTTCTTCCTTATGCCAATTCAGTTAAAAACTGCTGCCCCTTGTTCTGTCACTACAAGCAAAAACTCTGTCTCCATCTTATTTATAAGCTGCCTTTATATATTAAAAAGCCACAATAAGATTTCACCAGATCCTTTTTTTCTCCAGGCTGAACTACATCAACTCTCTCAGCCTTTCCTCATAGGTGCTCCAGCCCTCTGATCATTTATGTGGCTCTTGTCTGGACCCACTCCAGCAGGTCCTTGTCTTTCTCATACTGAGGATCCCAGAGCTGGATGCATTATTTCAGATGGGTCCTCACCAGAGCAGCGTAGAGAGGGAAAATTTCAACCATCAGCCTGCTGACTGCTTTACATGATTATGATTTATCTGAAATTAAATTGTCAGGAACAGATAATTTCATGGAAGTAATCAAACACAGTGAATCACAGGTATGCTCTCACTTAAGTCTTCTTTCGTTTTTAGCAAGTACTTTGACACATAAGCTCACTGAATTGTTGTCTGTGACTATTTATTTTTTGATTTGGAAATGGATATTTTCTTCTCCTGGTCTTTTTGGAAAAGAACTTTTTATTATTTGATTGAAAGGAATGAAATGAGGAATTATTCTACAAAGCCGTAAAATGTAGTGCAATATTCAATACTGTATTTTGGATTATGTTGAGAAGTAATTCTCCCATATTCTCACAATTTATAAAAAAATATTTTGTAACATCTTTTTTTAATACAGGAAATCAAGTAGGTGTATGAGACCAGAAATTAGCTGACTTATGAAATGAAAACATCCTGGGGACAAAACAGGTTCTGATCTTGTCTGTGGTTTGGAGTAGAATATAAAAATTATGTAAAATTTTGACACTGCTTTCATCTTGGAACTCAAATATAAAACAGTGGCTCTTGGGTCACAGTGTTGAGGTCAGGGTACAGTAATTGCAAAAAAGGCTAAAAATAACAAGGGTGCTTTGATCATACCATCTGTGCAAAAACAGAAGTGTCCTTATTTCTCAAAACTGCTTTATACATTTCTCAAAATGCCAGCTGAGCAGCCAGGGCAGAAGGCATGATGCACCATCCTGGCCAGAAATATTTAACTATCCAAAATCTTGATGGACTAGATGGAACCTTACACTGACTGCAGCTGAATAGCAAATATGTAGCTTGATAGGACATATTAAATGGCAGGAGGACCATAATATATTGGAGGCAGATTTTTTTCTCTTGGATTTGCATAAAAGAGTTGTTCAGAAGTGTTTCTAACCCATGGATTTCTTGTCATAAATTGGACCTGTTTTAGGGTCCTTTGTATTTTTTCTCATTGTCTCCATCTGGAATCTTCTTTCTAGTAAAAAGTGTAGAAAGTTTCATTTGAGAGAGGGTGAAAAGTACAAAAGAAAAACTACTCTTCAACTATAAATTATAGTCATAGTTTTATATAGAATCTATATTCTTATGTCTTGAACTCAAAGGTCTTAATTTTCTTTTTAGTAAAAAATACTGTACAGGTTTTTTATCAGCACTAGAAAAATATTTTTATGACAACAGAGGATCTTTATGATCATCTAGCTGGTCTTGGTAACACAATATGGTATTTATTTGAAAATATTTGTATTGAATTTGGAACTTTGTGACTGAGTGAGAACACAGCTCTTAAAAATATCTAATCCTAAAGTCTTAAGGTTATAGATTATCAGCTCCCACATTTGCAGGTTACTTCAGTGATTAGTTTTCTAACTACCTGCAACATTCTAGGCAGATTTATTTTAAAATTATCACTTGGTAGCTGGTTTTAATTTGCCTAGTTCTTGCTTCATTTGCTGCTGTAGTTCATTACCCTTTTTTCTTTCATATCAAAAATCCTACCATTACAAACCTTCTCTCCTGCACGTACTTACAGAATGATCAAAACTACCTTGCAATTTTGAAAAGCTACACAAATTGAGCTTATGTAATTAATGTGAGGCTGGCACTCAAGACCATGGAGTACTCTGTTGCTGGGTTTTGAATGATGCCCATGCATATAACATCATTTTAATTGGATGGCATATTTCAACACTGGACTCAGTGTTGTATCCTGTAGAAGTTATGGCACCTCATTCATTACTTTGCACTAGTCTTCTAAAGATCCAAAATACTGCTACTGTCTTTTTTGGATATCACGTTATAAAATGGGTATATTAGTGCATCTTTTCAGGCCCAAGATTCATACTTGCTTTGTTCATATTATTAGTGCTTAAAAGTACCCTTGAATGTAGCCAAGTCTTACACAGCTTACTGCTGGTAAGATGTCCAGCAGGACATCAGTGAAGATACAGAAAACAGGACAAACCATGACCTTGTACTTATACAAGGAATTTGTATATGAGATCCTCGGCCACTTCAGTGTGAAGGAAAAACAAAGTAGTCTTTGACCTACTTGAGTCAAAGACCAGTGGTGAAATCCTGGTCCTGACACTTGAGCATGTTGATTCGATGAGTCTGAGCCCTCCCCTTAGACATCAGCCAAGCCTTTCATGTAGACCTGATACACTGCACATCTCACATTTCAGAGATGTACAAGCATCCATAACCATTTCAAAGTCACATTTTCCTGTATGTTACATATTCAGAAACTAGGATTTCTAGAAAATATCAAACTCACAATGGAATTTGCTGAATTATTGCTTGGAAATGACTGTACAGACTGCATCTTTTTCCTTTTAATCTGGACAGAGCCACTCACAGACTCATAGTTACCCCTTTTGATTTGAAGTCCAAAAGTTGGTATCATTTTATTAACATCAACAACAAAAAATCATTATGTAAACCATGTTAATGCTGAAAAGTGGCAAAAAAAATGTGCAAAGGTTGAGTAGGTAGGGCTTGAACAGCTGTAAAAGGCACAGTGACCCACACGAGAGAAAAGAGAGACCACCTTTAATTTTACAAAACTTTTAATCATTTGTGTTTCATAGTACATTTCACCTGATTTGATCTAATCAGACACATTCTGAAATGATCTTTTAAAAGATCTTGAAATTTCAGGAAAGGTTTTGTCTTCATGCCTTTACCCACTGTGCAGTAATATTAGCATTAAAGTGACTTCAGTATGAAAAAAAATGAATTGCTCATATGCTCTGCAGTGCCATCTACAGTATTTTGGTCATAACTGAACCACTTAACAGGAAATAATGCACATTGTTCTATAAAGGAAAAGTAAAGTTGAAAGTGTGAATATATAAGTATTAAACAAACATTAGAGAACTGAACTACAAGTTAGCAGGGGACTTACTAGATTAAAACTCTATTTCCAAAGTATTTTCTTCTTTGACTTAAACATAAAATTTTATCAGAAAGGGTTTGAATTATTTAATAACTCCTGAACAGAATCAGCAAATTTTAACTCTCATAATAGTGAAAAAATTGACATGATGCCATTTTATAGAAATATAGCATCATCATAAAAATAAGAAACACATGTATTACAGCTTTTGAAACAAACCTACTTAGGTTGTCTTTGCCTCCTGTCTTCAGTCCTTAACTTTTTAATGTTACATTTTTGCATTTTTCTCCATGCCTAGAAATGTAAAATAATACACAGAAATAAATTCTGTCACACGTTTCCATGAGCGTTAAAAACATGTATTTTAAAGGGTTTTCTCAAAGAAACTACTTTAAACTTTTGAGAATTGGCAGTACTGTTCCAAATGTTGAGAAAAGATAACTTTTTAGGTTATCAACTAAGATTTAATTACATTTTGCATATATGTTATGGTACAAGTATGGTACTTGACCTCATATTAGCTCCACTTTTGTTATAGTCTGGAGGTAATTCTTAATTTAGAAAAAAAGTTTAAATTTATAGTTTGCTAACTATAGATCTTGTGAGAATATATTTCTCCCTGCTTTAAGTCCTGATATTTAAATTCTATACAAAGAGTGTTCCATACAGTGTACATGCAGATGAAAACTTTTATTAAACCAGATTTAACTAATCTCTAGAAAATTTATTACTGGTCAAAGTAAGCAGTGATGGACATTTTTAATTAGAAGCTGGTTTTAATCATTAAAACTAAGCTAATATTTTCTTGACCACTGAGCTTAGAAGTCAGTTTGAAAGTATTTTTAAAATTTTTTAAAAAATAATATATAGAACAAAGTGGTTATATGTTCATTTGCCTGCTTACTACTGTGGAAAAGCTTCACAGGAAGATATGTGCAAGACCTTGTTTTCCAAGTAATTACTCAAAAAGTAAAATTGTCAGCAAAACACGAGGGCCTGCTTTTCCTTGGGTTTGTTGTTTATGCCTTCTAAAAGTTGTAGAACACCAACTTTTTGTAAGGTTTGAGTGGGAAGAACAATTTCTGTCTATAGTTTAAATTCTACCAAAAACACTGAGAACACTGGGTTCCAGTGTAAGGTCAGAGCAATTATAGCATTTTTCAATGGTGATAAATGAGAACTCAAAACTGGAGTTTATCACTATTGTGCAACTTCACTGTAACAAATAAGATGAAAGTCTCCTGTGTTACATACCTCAGTAGCTGGCTCTAACAATTAACCTTAATCATAAAATTCCTAGAGATCTTATTATCCCAACAATTTACCTGAATGTTAAAGTCAGTGTCAAAAATAACTCATGTCATAAAAGGTATGATTTGCCTGTAATTCGTTAAAGGGACCGGTCAGAGTCTGGTATTCTCTGAGAGCAGGTGAGACAAACTAATGGGTGTAAGCCCACTCTCCTGATGTGTGAGGGCTGGAGGAAGGATCCTTGATAGGGAGTTTGAACACATGGTTACACATGACTGACCATGGTTATTAGGTATCATCCATCAGCAGAAAGGCCAAGACACAGATCTGCAAGGGACAGAGGTAAGGACTCAACATCAGATTTACTGGACAAGTGTTCCTGGTTTTCATGGTAAACCCCACACATAATGAAAATAAATTATAGTAATACAAATAATATGTGTAAATATGAAAATAAATTTCCTCTTCAACTGGAATATAATGTTTAGACACAAATACGGTAATTATTTTAAACTCTTTATTAGCAATTCCCTGACACCTTCCCTTAATTGTGCATATCATCAATCCCCTGCCACTTTCTTTTAATTATCCTATCTGCAGTTTATAGTTCAATGAATTAAAAACAAATCTAATAAAGTTAAAATATAATTCTACTTTTTAAAATTGTATTTGAGTCGTGGGGAAAAAACCTTACACTTTTTTTTTTTTTTTTTAGTTTTCTTCTTGTATTTTAGCTGTCTCTTGCATTGGACCTAAAATTGCAAGACAGGCACTTCCCTTTGCATGGTCTTTCTGAGCCAGCCAAAACCACATAATGATGGAAACCACACAAGGAAGCCTATTTTGAAAAAAAATTGCCTGGTTGTCTGCAATGTTTTTCCTTAGCCTGTTATTTCAGGGAAGGGGTGGGAACAGGGATGTTGTTCTTTGGGTAATGTGTGGGTAGTGATTAGTATTGCAAAAGCCTACAACTGGAGTGCTTAGCTGACAAAAACAGGGAGCATACAACTATATGAGGACAAAAAAGGCACAGGACCAGCTCAAAATCTCTCTAATTTTGTTTTTTAAACAGGAACCATAGTCAGTGAGACTGTCAGTGTATATACAGCCTGGGAAAAATGCTACATGTTCACATCTTAAATGCTGGAGTTGTCACAGCCTCCGGCTGCACTGGGATGAGGAGCAGGCAGCACAGCTATGGCTCTGCCATATGACACAAATAATATTCAGGAGGCCTGAACAGTTCAGTTCTCAATTTGTGAGTTACTTTCATGAGTAGAATAACCACTGTCTGTAAAAAGTGATCAAACTCTTTCTTGGAGCATATTTTTCCAAATTTGCATGTGTGTGAAGGTTGCTGGTCTTTTTCATGAGTCACTGCTCATCATCTTCATGGTTCCTACATGAATCTGTCTGCCCAGTTGCAGCTGGCTCAGAAAATACTTTTTTTTCTTTAGAAAATGCATTGAAATGGCTCTTTTATTCAAATGAGGAGAGCTTAGCCTTAGTCCTTTATTCAGGAACACACTTTTAACCAGATAAAAGCTCCTCTAAGTATGTCTGGACTTATGTACAGTTCTGCTGTGCTGTTAGAAATGGAGACTGGAAGTGTTTGGACAGCTTTTGGAAGCTTGACCATGAACATAAATGTTAAAAAAACAAAACATCTATGCCTGCAACAGTAAGCATAATTACATCAAAACACTTTAATAATGACTAAATGGGATGTCTGTAATTGAGGAATGTTTAGGGAATTTAGGTTAACAAAACAGGACCACATGGGTAGGAAGATTTTGCTGCTTTGGTTAGTGCTCTCTGCATTATCTCCTGACTTGAGGGATTGAACCATGGCCCCCATTGCTGTGGCAGCTAGAAAAGAGGTAGGCCTTAAACCTTTCAAGGATTTTGCCTTGTCAATGAGAAACCTGTCAGATTCCTATCAAGCAACTCTGGCTTTTGTGTCACTCTATATGTATTGGCCTTTTCAATAACCTATCTTACTTTATTGGCTTTCAGTGCCTGGTATTGCACAGTTGGTTCTACAGTTTGTTCCGTGTTTGAAACGCTTAATTCCCTTACTTTTTATATTCCTTTTCAATTAACTTACCCCTGTTTCTTCTGTGGGGAAAACAAAAACAGAGCAAACAAAACAAACAACCCAAAAACAAACCCAAAAAGCCCCATCAACACCAACCAAACAGAAAATCCCCAAAACACCTCTGGGACTGTGATTCCTCGCTGTTTAAGTCATGCTGTATCTTTAAAGGCTCTGCTAAGGATCTAGAGCTGGCAGCACTAAGTACAGAGGAACCAAGAGTGCAAGCTAGTTTCAGATGCAGTTAGATATGTTTTACATACAAAAGAAAAATGTAATTCCTGGAGGTGGCCAGTTGCATGCTTTCTAGAACTGAGAATGGGGAGAGAGGAAATAAAAGACAGGTGAAGGGAAAAGAAGGGTTGGTTTAAGCAGGCATATAAAGATTTTTTACTAAACTTCTTAATTCCCCAAGATTTGTGTGCACCCTATAAAAAAATCTGTTTCTGCTAAGGCTGTTGGCAGGGAATTAAATAAAAATTCAAATTGGTGAACCAGCCTTGGGCAAGTTGGACTGGGTTGGAGGAGAAAATTTCATCCCCTTGTTTCAGATCTGAATAAGTTTAAGCTGGCAAAACTGGAACAAAGGAATATCGAACAATAAATTACCAGCCACAAGCACAAAAGCATAGAATCATAGAAAAAATATGACTGGAAGGGACTTCAGTATATTATCTGGTCCAATCTCCTGCCTTAAGGCAGTATCAAGAATGCATATGTCGTTCTTGACAGAAGTTTGGATAGCATCCTGAAAAAGGTCTACAGTGAAGCTTACTGCCTCCCTAGGAAATCTGTCCCAAAACCCTGCAATCCTTAGTGTTACAAGATTTTAGTTTTACCTATAACATACTGCTTTCTTGAGCACCTTTTTAAAGACTTTTTGTTGTTTAAGTAGTGTGACCATAGGCAACACACTTGAGGTATAATACATGCTGATACAGGTGATTTGGAAGAGAATGTGATATGAACCATTGAAAAATGGAACTGATTATTGCAGAAATTAAATTATAACTATTTTTAAAAGTTTTATAGCAATTTACCTTTAATTGCCCTAAGTCATACAGTGGTTTGTGTTAGTTAGAAAATGTAAATGCAGGGTGTGGGAGAGATTATGCATACTATCTGTGAGGTCAAGTCTGGGCTGGTGTGGGAAGTGAATCCTGATTGTAGGATCCAACAGTTGCTGATAGTAAATGAGAAACTAATGCACAAGACACTTCAAAATATGCAAAAAAGTCAGTTTCACAGACAGTACTAGTTTGTTGATTTAATGATTTAGGAATTTACAGAAAGACTACTGATTGGTTTAGAGAAAAATAAACCTGCAATTCACCTTTAAGAAAATTGTTCCTTTTTTTATTATATTCACTATATAGTTTGATAGAAATACAATCATTACTATTATACCAAGAATGTTTTTTCTAAAAATCTCAGAGATTTACATTCTAGCTTTTCAAGTAAATATGCACCTATATAGTATTTCTGAAGTACTCATCAGTAATTTAAAGTGACTTTAATAGTCAACACAGGAATTACATTTTGCAAAAGTTTGCCCATAGTACACCACAGCAGGAAATGTTAGCTTACTCTCTAGCTGTGCTTCAGTGGAAGTTTAAATAAAGAACTGATAAAGATGTAATTAAAATCTGTCAATTTAAGTATATCTCATAAATTATTAAAATCTTGCTCCTTCATATCTTGCTGTAATTATGCTGCTGTACTCCTCCAGCTCTTGCAATTACTCTTCACAGGGCCAGGCTGACACCTAAAGGGACCATCTGCAAAACTCAGATAAGGGCCCTGGCTTACTCAAGCAGCTGTAGGGTGGGTGGGAAAGGGTAAGACTGCAGCCTCTGGGCTCTGGGAATGTCTTGGCACTCCTGGTGATATGTGAGAGTGGAGATGGATTTCTGTATATGGTTTTAATATATGGACCTATATCTTGATTGAAGTGAGCAAAAAGAAACCTTCCAGAGAAACAATTGACAGCAATGTTCAAACATGACCTTTTGCAACAAATGCCCCAATCCTGGACTGTCTAAAAGTGCTGAACTTTCATTTGTATAAATGAAATGTTTTCTTCAAGGTAGTCAGAGGCTGTTTTCTTAGGAAGCTTCTTGGTCCTAGAACCTATCTATGTGGAAATTGAAGGTAGATCCATAGCCAGCAGGAGAAGGATGCAGTTTTCTCTGTGTGACTGCCAGTTTAGTTAGTGCATTAAGTGGCTCCTTTGTCTCATTTTTACCCCAAAAAATTGTTCTTAGATAATTTGATGATTGCCCCATTTCACTATGTGTTTGAACCATGTGCAGGTGCACTGGCTATAGCTGATCTAAAGTAGGCAGCAGTAGGAGCTTGCAAAGAATTTTTGGAAGGTGTTAGTTTTGGCATTTAATTAGACTTGTGACATTTTGATTGAGATGGTGGAGTCAGGGCAACGCATGGGACTGTGACTGCCAAGGAATTCGGGAGCAGTGGGGGCTTCCTGTGGGGAGGGCAGACAAGGGTCTGGTAGCATGTCCCTTCCTACCACCCCAGTCAGGATCAGGGTAGACATGTAACCTGTGCCTGTGCTTTGGGCACTTCCCTGGAGACCGGGAGAGGCCAAGGCAGGGATGGGATGTGGTCCTGCAAATGGGCCTGCCTCAGAGGCAAGCCAGGCTGTGGGGAGCCAGAGTCCAGCCTTGCTGAATCCCTGGAGTGGGAACTGATGACCCTGGGGCTGATGTGGGGTCCTGGATTCTGAGCAGAGCAGGGGAGCCCAGGGCACTGGGCAAAGGCAGGCTGGGCTGGTGGTACTCTTTGGGCCCTAGCTGTAAGTTCTAGTTTTGTTATTTCAAATCTCATACTAGGAAAAAAAAGCTTGCCCTATTTTCATCTTTGTAAACACTTTTTAGGTTAGTCTTATTTTAATGTAAACAAGAAAATGTTTAAAAGACATTAGAATGTTAGAATAGCACATACAATCAAGAAATCAAGTGCTTCTCAACTTTGCATGTCACTTGGATTTCCTCAGAGCACATCTCTCTCTGGGGAAGCTGTGCCTTAAATAGTATCAGTCAGCAACATTTGCAATGCGCATGCTGAATTTTAAGCGTGTTTAGGTAGCCTCATTCAATAAGGCTAATATCTTGGTAAACCTGCACTAAACATTAAAGTGTTTGATGAGTTAAATTCTGATGTTGGACTTCATGAAAGCATTCACTCCATGAAGGGAGAATTGTCCTTAATGCTCAGGTCCTGCCTTGTGCTCATGGGACTATGACTCCTGTCCTTCACAGGGATTCTGCTTCCCTTTAGTAAGAGGAAGCATTTACACCTAATAGGTGTGGGCACTGCCCTTCCTCTATCATGAATTCAGAGGATTTGGGATGGTAATTCAAAGTTTCTTTAAAGTTTTGAATTGGTCTCTGGTAAAGCTTTTCTTCCCTTATTATTTCTTAAGTTAAAATGTGATGTTAACTTGTGAGGAGGAGTAACTATTACATACTTACTAACAGACATTGTGTCTGACAGTAGGGAATTTCACCAGCAGGGTATTTGGAGACACCAGAAGTAAATTGCTTTCTTGTTTGGGAGCAAATGAGAGCTAAGAGCAAAGATATGTTTTGAGTGACTCAAGGCTAAATCTTGATAGCAATTATTTTGTTTCTTTTGAAAAATGCTGGTGAGAGACGATGGATGTTTACTTCATAATTCGTGAAGTTTGTGTACAAATGAAAATCTTCATGTAATGTTTCAAACTTTTTTTTTTTAACAAAAACTTGTGACTTTTTTTGTGATTGGGATAGGTTATTTATCTTGCTTGTGTAAACCATATTCCTGCTAGGACATTTTTCTTGGCTTAGTTGTATAGCCAAAACTTGTAAACATTTCCCAATCTAAGACATTAATCTTTTGGTGTGGTATATTTTGCTAGTTGCTTATAATTTTTTCTTGTAGCTTTTCCCAAAAATTTTGAAACAGTCCCCTAGGTTGAATATTTTCTGTGACAGAATTAGTAGTGGGAGAGATACACAGAATATACTTGAGTATACATGGGTGTTTCTACATGCAAGCGACTGATGAAGCAGTAATATTTAGTGATGTGAAGTATCATGGGGAAGAGAAACCAGACTAAAAATGTAAAGTCTAAATGATCCACTATATTCTGTCATGGCTGATGCCTAGAACTCTCCCATAATTACATAATAAAAATAATAATGCTTTTACATGGACGAATGCTGTGGAGAATAACAAGCAATAAAAGATATTAATAAATTATAAATGAATATTAAAAGTGATATTT
>VXAX01005465.1:351423-424884 GCA_013399835.1 Leptocoma aspasia | reverse complement strand
AATATTAAATTATTAATAAATTATTACAGCAAACAGAATCACACGTCTGCATCCTGGATTTTTTAATTGTATGGGGATGAACTTTGACTTACATAAAACATTCTAATAGATATGTACCTTAATTCTTCTGGTATGCATTCCCTTCATTTCTTCTGGTATGACACATACAGAGTATTTGTTCAATGTCTTATTTCACAGTTTTCTGCAACCGACAATGCTACTCTCTCAAGTTTTCTTTGGCATCTCTTTAGAAAGAGTTTTAAATTATTTAAAATACCAAACAGCTGGACTTTAGGAACCAAAGTCATCCAGCAGATATTTGTGTTTTCATCTCTTGATAATCTTTGACCAAAATCTTGTCATCTGTTTTGGTTTTTTTCAAGACATGATTCAAGTTGGGAAAAAACCCCAGGAAAAGTCCCTCTATGGCTTATATTGAATATCCAGAGTCCAAGCAGAAGTACTATTCCTATCAAGTATTTCTGAAACAATGCATCAGCTATGCTGAAACCTTCCATGTCATCAAGTACATACTACCACTGATGTTTAAGGTTAACTTGCTCCAAGTTTCACCATGTCTGGTTTCCAATTTTCTATTCCCCCTAAAAGTACTTTTCAAATTTCACATAGCCTTTCTGGGGCTGACACAAAGCACCAGAATGGTAAGTAAAATGAATCACCATGTATAAGCAGATGCTTTTCAGTTAAAACCATTACCTTGAATATATGAGGTCCGATTTTCATTTTTCATTCTGCCTAGAAGAACTTGAATCTCCACTTACCTTCTTGGGGAGTATCCAAAATACATGGCATTTTCAGGGTAGCTCTGTCCACTTCTTCTAGTGAGACTATTTCATTTGGAATGAGATTTTTAAACATTTTAAACCAAAGTGAGGACTGGAATATAAGCTTCAACCTTGCAGATACACATCCCTTCCTTTTTTTTTTTTCTTTCACTTCTCTCTGGCTTAATATTTAATTTTTCTGTGTAATGAAATAGTTTCAATAACAACAAGCAAAAGAACACTGTGTGAGACTACCCTGTGATCAGAGCACTCACCTACAACTAAGAGCTGTGGGTGTAGCTACTCTGTGTCATCCTCAGTCCTAGGAGGCCAGAAGAATTGACTTGCCAGGGGAAGCAGGTATTAGCCTTCTATGTATAGCAGAGCCTTCTCTTACTGCAGTGGTTTAGGAGGAGGGCATGACTTTTACCTGCCAAGATCCAGAAGAAGCTTTTTTTCCAGACAACCATAAGCAGAAAAAAATTTCTACTGGAAGCCTACTTCCAGCCCATGATAAGGTACTTTGAGGGAGAGGGAGACTTAGGCCTTGCCCTTTCATTTCTCATTTCATGCTAACAGATTTATGCAAATTTGCCATTAACAATCTGTTTTTATGGATCTCTGTCTTAAGATTCATCTATGTGCATGCATAAACAACTGTGACTGCTTTGACTTGTTGGGAAGTCGCCCTTAAATCTGCAGGACTTAGGACACTATGATGCTATATCACATTATTTTAAAATCTTTTGTGACTGTCATGCTCATACCTTTCATTCATATTTGCTCAGCCTGGGATAGACTCCAGCAGCTAAACACTCTACTGTAATTTGGCTGACAAAAATAAATGGCAGAAGCTGGGTTCCAGGGGACACCTCCTGCCCAGAAAGCCACTGCCACTGTTACGTGACAGCTGCACTGCTGTATTCTTTACAATTTCTAAGACAGCAGTCTCCAGCAAGAGCCATCTCACCATTACACACCTCAGGGGACTATCCTGTCATTCTGTGATTCCCAGAGCAGACTGGAGTGTATTTCTCTATGTATACAAACCACGTACAGCCCCGCAGCCTTCTGTGCACCTGTGCTTCGCTTTCAGGGACCTGAGAGGCTGTCCATCAGTATTTTCATTTAGCAGTTTGAATCAGGCATTTCAGTTTGTGATGGGGGATGAGGAAAGGGTTTTTTTAAACCTCCCGTATGTGTGCATTTAATCTCTTATAAACTCAGATTTCACTGCAAGCAAATGTTGAATTGTGCATGGATGTCAAATGTGAGTTTGTTCTGTCCACGGTGATTTTTCTGGGACATGTTTCTGTGGCAACATTAGCATGGTTCTGGTCCTGAGCTAATGTATTTTGCCTCTGAAATGGGGTTTTACCTTTAATCCAGCAATATCTTGACAGTGGCTCTGTAGCTTTTATGAGGCTTAGGGAACAATTGGCGTAACCACACAAAATGTACTTGCACTGTAGTTTTGTTTCCTTCCAATCTAATATGAAACAACTTCTACTCTCCTAGTCATTTATATGCCCCCCTGGACTCTTTGTCTGCCTCTTTTTGTGCAGTCTACCCTGTTTAAACTGGCTTTGATCCTCGCCATGGGAGCTTGTTAGAACCATTAGGGTTCCTTGCTGTAGCATGTATTTCTTAATGATGATAAAATGTGTAAACTCTTAGGCAATTACTAAAGTTTCCTCTTAATTTTTCTAGATGAATGAGAGCACTGAAACTGGCTGATCCCAGAAATACATGGCATTTTTGGATTAAGATTAGAATAATTTAATTAATATGGAAATTTATGGTTACAATTTGTTACACATACAAAAGAATTGATTGTGTTATACAGTGTTCCATTTATATACATTGCAGTGTCAGGTATATCTCATTGCTCAGGAGAAGAAATAAGAGACTGACATCTATGCATGTGGACTAAATTGTCTTTGACTCTGTGGGCACAGCTGGTATGCTTTTGACCAAATAATTGTTCCAGTGAACTTCAAACCTGCTTTGAAATACTTTCTGCTATTTTATTCATAGATAATTTATTTGAGCAGCAACTGGCAAAAGAGCTGAAATATGCTAAAAGATACAAAAGCTTTTAGATAAGCCAAATCCTATATTTGAGGGGAGTTTTTTATATTTAAGAATCTCCTTTAAGCAAAACCACTTTCTAACAATTTTTGTTCTGAAGTTCATTGTCCAGTCAATTTCTTCCACATATTTTCATGTTCTTTTCCTGTTAAGTTTGTAAGTGCTCTATGTACTTTCTATTTGTGATCTAATCATCACTACCAAAGAATTTCTTCCTTGAACTTATCGTTTCTTTTTCAAAAATGTGCTAAATTCTAAATGGGCAACTACAATTCAATCTCATCATGCTGCTCAGCTTTCCCTTCTTTCTGCCTATATAGTTGCATGAGAGTGGAGGCAAGCACTCATATCTTTATTCCAAACTCCCCCTACCCTGAAATAACTTGCAGAAGCTTTTCTCTTATTCCTCCCAATACAGTACATAAGTTGTCTAAAAGGTCACTAAATTGTGAGAAAGAAGGGTAAAATCACAGAATTTTGAAGGAATTCCTGTTTTCATGTTATTTCAGTAATTTATTTTGAAATATATGCATGTATAACAAGATGATATCATATATATATACATCTATTTCTGGATACTTAGTGCTTAAATTTCACAGATCAGTATAGAATACTGCGCAGTTTAACTGTTGGGCTGGTATGATCTCCTTAGGGAATTCTGTGCTTGGATGAAAAGATACTCTTTTTCCATTGATAGCATAATTATTATATCCTAAGGTCTTGCACTTATGTGTAACTGGAAAACATGTCGAAGATTTGGAATAGCCAGAATGAATACAAAACAACTAACAAAACGGGTCACCCAACACCATCCTATCTTATGCAACTGTACATTTGTCAATTCAGCCTGACACTCTGAAGCTGACCAGATGTGCTGCTGGCCAACATATGGAATTAAATTTAATGTATACAAACATACAGTAATGCATAAATAAATTATAATACATTTATCTTATTATTTGAACTGTGTAAGAGTAATTAAAATTAAATGTTGTGCTTGTTTTAAGCACTTCAGAAAAAGCTTAAAAGATGCATTAAAAAAATACATGATGTAATGGATGTAATTTCTTCATTAAAAATAATATTCCTTTCACAAAATTGTGCTTTTATAATATTCATAAATAAAATATATATTCAAGATTCAGAGTTTAGATTTATAGTGCCATGCATATATGAAAGTACTTGCTGTAAACCATTCTAACTATGTAGAGCTGTTATACATTTAGCTCCACATATACATTTATCTCTATAGTAAGGACATATTATGTAGAGTTTCCCTTTGATGCTTTCCTGTACTTTTACACTTACAAATTGAATGAGTCTGCTTCATCAGGAAAATCAGGAAAATTTCAGGGCCAGTTATTTATCAACATAGAAACCTAAGTATGCTACGTTAAACAAAGTATTCTTAGTTACATGCTCATTAGTTGCTCCAAATAACCTTTAAAGATATGTAAGAATTTTTCCTTCTTTTTTGGGTGTTTTTTTTAAATTTAGTTTTAACATAATATTGCTAACACACTGATTAGTNATCATTATTTTACTCTATTTCAGTTATGAAACTATTCTTATCTCACAGGGTTTACTTTTTCTGATTCTCCTCCTCTTCCTGTCAGAGGGAGGAGAATGAGCAAGTGCTTGTGTGGTATGTAGTTGCCACCTGGGGTGAAACCACACCTCCTTCTTAGGTATATATACAGCAATANAGTCTGCTTCATCAGGAAAATCAGGAAAATTTCAGGGCCAGTTATTTATCAACATAGAAACCTAAGTATGCTACGTTAAACAAAGTATTCTTAGTTACATGCTCATTAGTTGCTCCAAATAACCTTTAAAGATATGTAAGAATTTTTCCTTCTTTTTTGGGTTTTTTTTTTAAATTTAGTTTTAACATAATATTGCTAACACACTGATTAGTCATGGGTTGAACTTGATGATCTCAAAGGTCTTTTCCAACCTACTTAATTATGTGATTCTGCCATTCTGTGATGTTTTAGTTTTTGCTAAACAGTGCTTCTTCTGAGCCCAAGAATTTTCAACTTGTCATGTTCTCCCAGTGAACAGGTGCTCAAGAAGCTTTGAGGGAGCACAGCCAGGAGATCTGAGCTGACCTGGCCAAAGGGATATTCCATAACACAGAACATCATGCCTGGTGTGTAAGCTGGGGGGGAGCTGGCTGGGAGATGCTGCTCACTGCTTGGGGACTGGCTGGGCATTGATCAGTGAGTAGTGTGCAGTTGATTGAGCATCACTGGTCTTTCTCAGGTTTTACTCACCTTTCTTTTTGTTATCTACCTTTTCATTACAACAACAACAGCAACAACAACAAAACATTATTAATATTTTATTATTATTATTATATTTATTATCTTTATCATTATTTTACTCTATTTCAGTTATGAAACTATTCTTATCTCACAGGGTTTACTTTTTCTGATTCTCCTCCTCTTCCTGTCAGAGGGAGGAGAATATGCAACTGCTTGTGTGGTATGTAGTTGCCACCTGGGGTGAAACCACACCTCCTTCTTAGGTATATATACAGCAATAATTCCTTTTTAAAATTTACATATATGTTTTTGCTATTATTATTTCTCTCTATTAGAAAATGAAGCAAATTGCTCAGTACTGAAGATGGATATTTAGATCAATGCTATCCACCATGTTACTGTTAGAATGTCCATGTATACAGGATGATTTCATTATTCATACTACGAAAGATTTGATGAATAGAGAACAAAATTAGTACTTTTGACAGTTTAGGCAGTGGCCATATGGTATTTACCAATTTTTTACTATTAATCATAATTTTATTGGTTTAATTTAAAGCCCCTCGTCTTTATATGTCAGCTTGAAATGTCTTTACATATGTCTCTTTTTTTTTTTTTTTTAATTTAAGTTCTAGTATTATGCAGCTTTTTGAGTTTGTTCATTACATTTCAGTTACCTGCTGGCCCTTAAATTTTTTAAGGCATCTCTGATGGGTCTTTTTGTGTAATTTTAAAATTAATTTTCTATTTGGCTATTAATGTACACTAATTCATGGTGTAAACATTTTTTTAGTGAGTAACAGACACAACAGAATATGATAAAATATTGATGAACTTTGATGAGTCATTAGTATGTCCTGAGAATATTGCATGGGAATTTTTAACAATACATTATGACATAAAGATATTATTATGGAGATGCTCTGTGTGATATATTGTAATACCCCCAAAGCTATCACAGTATAATACAGTCAGTCCAGGGCTTTATCAAGCATCTGTTAAACAGCATCAAGTCACAGGCTTGAATTTGAGTATCTTAGTACTTGTCAAAAATATACCACTTTTGATGTAGACTAGTAGTGCATACTAAACACATACAGTGACACATGATAGAGACCCACTCACAGTATTTATTTCAGTCAGTCTAATCATGGAGGTAAGAAGCTATTAATTCTAAGGCAGAGGGAAGGATCATGCTCTGAAAAAAAACAATGTAAGATGATATTCTGCAGATTAGATGGCCAGAAACTGCCTTAGTCTCATGAAATTGTACCTTTACTCTGAATGACTTCACTGTTGACTCTACCATTAGATTAGATTAGAGAAAAGACAGAATGAGAAATATAAGAGGTTTGGGAATTACATCTGTTGAGAGTTTGAATACCATGTTGTTATAAAGAGATAAAAATATTTTACTGTAGATTACACAGTTAATAAATTGGAGGGTCAGTATTTGTTCAATGAAGGTAGTTCAGGAATTTGATTCAAGAGGAAACAAACTTTTGGTAAAAAAATATAAAGTTAGTTCTGGGACAAATCTGTTCACTGAACCTTCTGAGTGCCATGAGAAGCCCTAGGGAAAACTGATGTAAAACCATCTTGACAATCTTCTGTAGATCTAAATCTTGGCCCTGTCTGAAATGTTGGGACTGTTTGTATGAACTCAGGACCCTCCAGCTATGATAATTCAGGCTTTGGATTGTTACTGAGCCACACTGTTCTCTGGACACAGGCAGATGACACAACCTAATCCTTGCAGTGGACTTGTTAGACCACTGGCTGCATTGTCCTCTGCTCTCTTGCTATGTGTCTTGTCTTGCTGTTATAGTGTACGAAAACTTTGAGGGAATATTTTTCTTCATTAAGTGAAGTGCATTTTTTCCATAGCAGAAGAGATTAAGGTGAAAACACCAAGGCAGAGATTTGTTTACAAAACTGAATAAAAATTAGTGACTCAATTGATTGTTTTCCAGTCTGTGGGATCTGTATACTCTTGCTATAAACAGGCAGCACAAGCTCAATCTCAGGTACAAACAGTGTGGCTCATGGGTCATTAGTCGGAAATATATACAGCTGGAAATTCATATATTTTCAGTGTTCTCTAGAATGTGAAAACAAAAATACAATTCATTTAGATGTTCATGCAGTAGTGATAGCCACAATAATACCTTTGCAAAGTTATAAAGTGCTTAAGGTAAATGCAAAGCTTTCTTCCAATTCACTCAGGAGCTAAAGCTGAAACCGATATTCAAGTCATCAACCTCAGTTAAGAAAAGATTAGTTTAAAAAATCACCCTGAAACACAGGCAGTTTGCTCAGGAAGCTGGCATGTGGGTGTGAGAGATATATAAATATGTTACCTTGCAAAAGAGCAAGTTCAACATTAAGCAGACTAGTAGTCAAAGTGACATGATTTAGCTGAGCTCTTTAATGCTTGCTCCAACACTGGATGGAAGTAGCCTCGTGTCTGCCTATTAGTTCAGTTTGGAATATCTGGGCCCATAACTGTGAAAGGATCTCTCAAAGAATTTAAATTTGAATATTATTCTAATCACTGTCTGTTTATAAATCGGATTGCTGAATTGGGATTTTAGATGTTCATATTAAAAACAAAACCAACCAACCAAACAAACAAAAGTTTAGATCTGTTTTTAAAATAAGTGCATCCCTTCAAGCTAAATAAAAATTAAATTCAAAACAAGATTTGAGTTTTAGAGGACTGATTTTCCTTCTGGTTTTTCACTGGACTTATTCCTTTGATTTACTCCAATGTGAGATCAGTATAGGTACTGGTTTCTGCACTGTGGTGCTGCTTTATCATTTGGATGTTCATGACAAGCCAAAGTCTAATTTACCTGAGTGAATAACTCCTTTATCGCAAGCAAACATGCTGAAAGGACTTAAAGAGATTTTGAACCAGCATTTCTGTGGGTAGGAGGGGTACTCTTAATTTTGAAAATGAAATTCTGTGAGATCTATTAAAAATGAAATGCCATTTCATTTTCACTACTGGTAAATTAATAAATGTGCACAGATTTTCTGTTTATTTCTTTTGAAATGTAAAGAAAAATATCACATTACAGGGAAAGAATTGTCTACATATAAGGCAAATAGGTTTACTTTGTGAATAAAAGGGATTCAGAGACATGGACTCGTAAATATTCCAAAAATATTATTTCAGTACCTGTGTCTTCTCTTTCTAGGAGGTCTTGGATAGTCATCTGGGAAATGACAGCTAGAAATAATTACAAAGATAAAAGGTCTGATGGAAGTTTAGTAAAGAAACCGTTGTATTTTTGAAATGTGATATGATTTGGGTGTTTACTCCATAGAAGTTCCAGGTACCAGTAGCCTTTTCATCCTTCCATATGAGCTTAAATAACAGGAAAAGTTAGGATTTATACAAAAAATAAGAAAAAGTTTGAAAGTTTTGATGTGATTTCTCCTCCACCTTCAGTTTATGCCTGAAGATATATAATGAAATTAAGAGAGTTGCATGACTTTAACTCCAAGTAGACTTAGATATACACAATTAGTTTTTTCCTTGTATGTTTGGGACCTCAAGGGAAGCATTGAGATCACTTGTCATAGGCAGTTTGATGTCCAAAAAAGAGAAGAAGGTGCAACCAAAATTATTGGGGAAATGTCAGGCAAGAAGGAGGATCTTAAAACAGGATGTTCAAGACTAGAAATCTCTTTAACTTAGGAAAAAAAATCTGCTTTAGATGGGTAGAAAGTGCAGTGTTGTGACAGGCAATTTTTGAGATGATTTAACAAATTTCAGAATTATTTTTCTTCTTCCTAACAAGAATGTCCTAGTCATACAAACTAGACATCTGGCACAGCTCTTAAGTATACCAGATTACACTAAATGGTTATGACACATCTACCCATGTGTGTTTAAAATGCATAAACTACATTCTGCCTGTCTTTCTAGCTGTAATCTATAGCTGGAGTTCTTTCTGTTCAGTAAAAGAAAATAATCATTATATGTAGATAATGTTTTTCTTTCAGGATTATCTTGCACTGTGTGGTTTAGCTGCCTCAGAGTACCTGCCTTTCCCCTGTAATTTCTTCTGGAGTGAGCTGGGGCATTTTCTCAGGCCTCACTTTGTGGCATACAGTGCCTTGTCTGACTATTTGACTTCAGGTTTCTCACTGGTATTGAAGAAATGTAGCTTGAATCAATTTTATACCCACTGCGATGTATGCCTTGGACCATGCTGGAAAGCTGTTGGAGTTTGGAATGAAAAAGATCCTTTACTGATTTTTTTCTTTTCCTGCAAGTAGGGGCAATTTGTCTTAACACTTCTTACTGCTCTATGGGAACATTCAGTATACATCATGATGTACTTAATTCATTTATACCACAAGAAGTCTTGTGGCCCTGGTTAGTGTGTTCCCTTTGCTGGTGCTCCCTTTACTTAGAAGTATTCAGCTAAGAATTCAGTTTTCCTTTTTCAGCAGTTTGCACCATATAGAAGGCATTATGTGATAAGGATGTATATGGACATTGTCTGAACTTTTGACAAAGGAGATGGACAGTCTTTCTTTTTGCACTTTTTACAGAGGTTCTGAAGCTAATCAGGCTGAACCAAAGCTACAAGAAAAGAATTTGCTGAGAGAAAAATTGTCAGACAAGAAGATGATTTAAATAGGAGGTGTGCACAATAATTAAATGCATGGATGCCTGGTTACGGACTACTTAATCACAAGATGTGTGTTTTCAGGAGGAAAAAATCTCTTCCCTTTATTTCTCATACTGTCCTAACCTCCAAATGTCACCAAAAAGCCATATGTACAGTTGTTTTATGAGTCATGTCACATGAGTGTGACAAAACCTAATAAACCTTTGTGGATCCTGTTTCGTCATCAGTAAAATATACAATCAGCTGTTCTGAACCTTGTTTATAATCGGTAGAGCCTTTTTCTTACAATCAGAAGTTCTGAAGTATAAATCAAATAGATATAATTATGTGTTCTGCACGAGATATAAATATTCTTAAGCATGTTTAGGATGTAAGTAATTAAAGAGTAAACATTGATTTTAAGAATTGTTTGGGAGAGATAGTAGTCAGTATATTGTGCACAGTTTGGGGTTGTTTATAGTTATTTGCTTCAAGAAATAGTTACAGCTGCTACATCTGAACAACAGTAAAAAGAAAACAGTGATATAAATGAAGAGAAAATGATACAATCATTTTTCCTAAACAAAACAATTTGAAGAGTTCAAAACTGGCATTCAGAACCTTTAGCTAACAGTGCTAATATAATAATAGCTCTCATAAGCTTTGAGTATCCTATGCTCCCTTTGTCAGTTCCTGTGCTAGAGCAATAAATATGCTGATAGCCAAGAAAGTATTGACATAGGCATCTAACAGCTCATCCATTTTAGCATTTTGCATTCATGGAGGATCTGATAGCAAATGTTGCAAGTTGGTAAGACAAATTAGAAAAAAAAAAAAAAGGAAAATTCAAAACTCAAAGTTCAAAAATATTAATTGGTGCCCTACAGAGGGATGTAACCATTATTTCCCTTCTTTGCAATGTCACGTTCATTATGTGGCCAAATTTTGGGACATACTTTTAGGAAAGTATGTCTTAGTCTTCAGTTCTAGGACTATATTTAGGATATGTTGCTACCCCTCTTTGTCACTTTTTGTGTAATGCTAGCAGTGCTGTTCACTGGTTGCCTGAATGTCACTGAATTTGGCCAATTAAACTGCAAACATCTCTTTGCATTGGGACTTGCAAGTCTATAATGATTTGCAACTACAAATGTGCAACTTAAACTTCTTCAGTCTCTGTGAAACCACATTGTAATCAGGTCCATGGAAATGGTAATAGGATGAGGGTGAATATTTACTCAGAGCATACAGTCATAAAATACAGCTGAACTAATCCAGTCTGTATTGGTTTCATTAATTCTGCAGCATTCTGGAAATGCACACTTCCATCTCTGGAGTTTCTAAGTAAATATGGCTGCTCAGCAAATATAAGCCAGTGTCATTAGTATATAGGTTGACTTATTATGTAAAATTAGGCTGCAAGCTTTGTGATTTATGTCTTATAGGACTATCTGTCAGATCTATACCTATCTATTTGATGTGCCTGTTTTATTGACAGAGCTGTCAAAGTTGGGAAGCACAAAATGCAAACAAAGGACACAAAGAGAAGGAATGGCAGTGTATTTCACCATGCTAGCATATGTAATTCGGAAAACCTTTGAAGGTATTATTTTAAATGAAATAATCAGTTGTAGTAATCAATTACAGAGTCTGTAAAAAGGCAAAAGAACTCAGGTCTGTAGGCATTCTGTGGCCTGCAGGTTCTGAGTCTGTTCTTTAAGGTAAATAGATAAAAATTTAGATTTGAGGTAATGTTGGATCAACAATTTATTAGTAACTAGTTTATGTGTAGTATATAGTAAAAGCACATGTAAAACTATATGTTATTCTGTATAATACTGACAAGGTGCTCTCCTATTTGTCCATTTACATTTATTTTACTTGCTTTTAAAAACAACATTTTGCAACCTCCCTTTTCCCATTAGCAAGTTTATGCACTGTTGCATATTAGAAATCTATTAATATTCAATTGTCTTATTATTATTAGCTTTTCAGTTGCCAAAACATCTCCGATTGCTTTCTGGTAGCTCCAAGCACCTAATTAATCTGCTCTGTAAACCAACCAGAGAGCAGAAAGTCAATAATACCACCAAGTTCCTCTTTTCCTCCTAGCACCACAGATTCAATCAGAAAATCTTGCCAATGTCAATCAGAGAATCTTACCTAAAATAGCTCTTGTAATTAAGCCTTTTCACTGGATCAACACCAGGGCTTCTCTTCAACATTTATATTTTATATCTTGCTATTTATGTAGCAGCAGGATACCTTAGGCTGTGACAATAAAAGTGCTTTCATTGGTGCCATGTCTGAAGATGCAACATTTGCAAAGTTACATACCCACATGTATTGATCCCACAGAAGATAAAGCACAAGACAAACAAATTTTTCAAAAGAAGTCAAAAGGGAAATCAAGATGGGGCACAAGAACTACATAACTAGATTCACACAAATGTTCTTGATACTTGTTTTACTTTGATAATACTAGAAGTCTTATTCAACATTAAGAATAAATAAAATTAATTAGTCAAGTATGTTATCCTTGTTATATAAAACAAGAGAAATGTCACTATCTATGTCAAACTTTTGTGCTTTAAGGGCAGAATTCTGCTGCCATATTTAAAAATGCTCCAAAATCTTCCATTTACTTTCTTCCGGAAATATAATGCTAGACTGCTGGAGCTGCTGTCATGCAAAATCTAGTAGATGAAACTCTTCTGGCCCTTAAAAATCTATGCACCAGGAAAGACTTTGATGCAAAAGCACTCCAAATTTTTTGCTATTCAAGTAGATGTCGAAAACTTATAAAAGAAGATATCTCCAAATAAAGTGAATGGAAGGATTGTTGTGCAGTTTGGTTTATTTGTGCAGCATATGAACTTGTATTTTGTTAGTCCTTTTAAGGTTTTTGGTTTTATTTTATGCACCATCATAGATATAATGGATTGTGGTTTTCTTTTACCAATTATCTAACCAGTTCTACTTGTCTTTCTGTTGCCTTTTATAGCTTCTCTAATAAGTGCTCACTTTGAGAAATTGCTACAAATAAACCATTGCTTTTATTAACATTCTTAATATAACAATAAAAAATTTCAGTTGCAATTTACTTCATATTTCTGTCATGCAATAAATATATTGAAAGAAAGCAGTTAAACGTTAGCAAGTTGTTCTACATCTATGGGAATAAACCAGAAAATTGACATCACATTTTTTCTTGTCAGTCATGAAAATGTATTGTAGTATATAACTTCTGGATGTATCAGGGTATCTCCTATTAATATAGGCTTCCAGGAAACTACTCTGCTTTATGTTGAAGGTCTTGATATCTTTTTGGTGTGTTTTGCTGCCTTTTGCTGAAGCTTATGGAATTGAAAATCTTCTATCCATTGCTTAGATCCAGAGGTCCAGGAGCAGATATTTTAATGTTTGGTTTATTTTAGAAAAAGGATTCAAGTCTACATAAGACTACTTAATTTAAAAACACAAACTTAATTTTCAGGCAACACCATTATATTGTTATTTATCAGCATAAGCTAGCATCAGCAAACTGTGCCACTCAGAACTGGAAATATTTTTGTAACTCTGGAAAAATTCCTACTGTTTTGTTCTCATCTTCCAAGGAAACTCATGTTTCCCTGGAGCATGCAAGCAATCATTTCATGTATATACATATATGTATATGTACCTCTATATATTTATACATACAAATATTTGCACATATTTATGCATATATGTGAAAATTATGTACATGTATAATAAATATAATACACATGTATGAAGATACATATATTTATGAGTATGTATGAGTTTTATTTTATTATTGGCATAAAAAGCTTGTTTGTTATGAATCTTTTTTGTTTTCATTCTGTTTTTCAAGACAAAAATTTTTGTCTCCGAGAGCAGGAATTTGTTATAGGATCAGCTAGGTTGGAAAAGACCTTTGAGAGCATCGAGTTCAGCTGATGACCTAACTCCAGCCTGCCAACTAAACCAAATGTCCACATCCAGTCTTTTCTGAAACGCCTCCAGGGATGGTGACTGCACCGCTTCCCTGGGCAGCCCATTCCAATGCCCATATTTGAAAGAGCTAGCTACTGAACTCAGAACAGGGAAAGGACAAAAGGGAAAGGATGTGGGGAGATTTGGAAGGAGTTTGTTTTTCTTTAATTCAGAGAATCAAAATCTGGTACGCTTCCTTCTACCTACCAAAAGATAGGTAATTATTCCTTCTTGGTTTAGACTGAATTCTGGTCAAGGAGGGCACACATTTCAGAGAGCCTTTAATGATCTCAGTTGTGATATGCCTGTCTTAGAAATTAAGAATATCAGATGGATTTTCCTTAACAGTGAAGAGTTTTAAGAACAATGCCAACATTTTCAGCTTCACCTGGAAGTGAATTTACTAGTTCAAATCTTAAAGCCCAGACACAGAATATGTTTCTCCTTATCTTGACAATCAAGTCTTTCTTTCTGTGTTGCATTCCCATTATGAACTCTTCAGAGCTGTGGATTAAATACTCTGAGAGGTAGACTTGCACTGCAAATCCATGTAATTTTATTTTTTCTGGAGAAGAAAACAGGTTTTGAGGGATGAAGCTCTCAAGCTTTACTTCACTGGTAAAAAAAAAAAATGCATTGAGATAAAATTATTAAGGCTCTTTGACTATGAGTAGTATTTCAAGGCCTCAGACATTGAAATTTAAATGGAACAATGATATATTTACCTACCGGTTTGTACCATTTTTACATTCTCCTCATGTGGAATAGGATTTGAGTAATATGACTGATTTGAATACATGACAAAAGAAACATTCAAAGCTGATTTAGTATTTGCTGTATTAGCATAATTGTATTTTTTCAATCTTATTAAAAATGCTAACATCTTCCAAACATTGCATCCACATTTCTACCAATTTTCCATTTAAATCCAGTTAGTCACAACAGTGTTTTTCACTGCAATCCTTATTCAAATAGTTTGTGAAAATACATTAATTTCACTGTATAACTTAGAATTTCAGTATCTTGCTTTCACTGGAGAAACCTTTACTCTAACATTAAAAATTGATTATTCTAAGGTGATGTTCCCACTATGGCCTAGAGAAATTTTCAGGCTTGAAAGGAAATATGGGGTATATAAAATAAGGCAGTTGCTTGGTTTTGCTTTAAAAAGATTGAAGTTGTTAATAACATCTAGGAACAAGTAAGAAATCCGTTCTTCACTCAGTATTTCATATTGAGTTCAGTGCTGTCAAATCTTTTGTTTTCAAGGCATGACATATTTTCCCACAGGTTTCTTTACAATTACATTTCATCAATTTGCCAATATCCCTCTGAGATCTTTTAGTAATATCTGAATATTGTTCATATTTGGACTGGTTGGAAATAGGTATCTCATTTAGAGACAGCTTAATCTCTAGAGGTAGATCAGTACCACATCCCAAGAGACCTTTGTATAACTGAAGCACAAATATAAACATTGCACTGTTCTTTAATTCAGTCATGTATTGCTACATACACAATCCATACTCATAGTATATACCTTTTCAATTTTAACTGAAAATGCTACGTATTTGTAGTTCAGTTGTGGTATATTAACAAGTCAACTGTGGTATCATATTTAGAGATCAATTGTGATGTGATGATAAATGAGATAGTTTTCTTGAGAGATGTTACAGAAACTGCCACTGAAAGCATCATATTTTGAGTGGAAAGAGGTATTCTTAGTAGTAAGTTAAGTAATGAGAGGACAATAAAAACATTTTATATATCATTAACATAAGAACTCATAATGAAGTCTTCTTGGAAAGACTTAACCGTGGATACCTTACCAGGAGGACACTGAAGGATTGGCTTTTAGCACAAGGTCATTAACAATATTGTTTCAATTAATTACTTTATATATTCTTCATGAAGAACACTAAAGAAGAGTACAATGTTATCCATAGTTATAGTAGTATCTGAAGAAATTTTATATGTTGCAGAATAGCTGCACAAAACTCCTTATCTGATTCGAAGTGCCATGTAAATTTTAAGAGCTGGGATGTCTTTCTGAGGTGTGAGTTTTCTCAAGAAAGATGGCAGAGGAACGTGTCATTGGCTGTGAGAAGGATAGAGCTCTCTGGTTAATAGTAATCACCATAGAACTTGTTCTTGGCTTGGGATTTGTTCCACCTTTTCTCAAAGTGAAAAGACAAATAAGCCTGTTTACACTGATTAGCAATTAAAAAAATTGTGGAGAAAAAGCATCAAACACCACTGATTTCTCTTGTAACAGGAAACTTTCTCACTGCCCAGTCCCAGAAAGGCACAAAAGTCCCTCCTTGCTGCATTATGAAATTATTGTAACACATTTTTTTCCATTTCTAATTTCCCTCAGAATTGCAAGATTTTTTTTTTCTTGAGTCTTGAGAAGATCTGGGTTTGTTATCATTTCAGTCAGTACATCCTATCTACCCTGCAAACAGGCTGTGTTCTGTCCATTGGAATTTATGGGATTCTGCACAGCTGTGTCCAATATCCTCTTTCTCCCAGTTTGTGCACAATCACATAACTAACAGTGAAAATTACAACCTGCAAGATTTTAATACGAAAGAGATGCTTTTTTTTCAAAACATGCAATAGTAATTGTTTAAAAAATACACGCATCTCAAAAAGACAGTGTGGATTCTGTTGAAAAATCCTTCCCAAATAATGAACTTGAAATAATCTACCAGACGACAGTTGATCTCCTCTGTTGACAAGGCCTTGAGGGCTTTTCTTGATAGGATTCCTCTTCAAAGCAGTCAGCCTGAGTTGCACACAAAGAGAGTTTACACTCTTTTAGCTTACGGTGCAATCTGGCTTTAAATTGCTCAGCTCTATATTGAACTTTAACTAAATTTCTGCTCTAGTTACTTCAAGTGTGTCAGACATCAGATCAGAGGTCTGAAGAGCACTAAAAAATGTGCCATGCAAACAAAATTGTAGGCAGCTATCACAGCACACCAGTTAATTAGATACTGTGCCAATCAAACAGGTGTCAATATTGAATCAATTGGCAACATAAATTAGCCAAAACAAGTAGTCTAAAAATGTGTTTTTCGTGAAAAAAGAAAAGGTAGGAATTGGGGAGAGAAGGGGAATACTTATATCGTATAGCAGTTTCGCATATCTAAAAGGATCTAGATCATGTTATTTCTTTGTTTTAGTCCAGGTAGATTTTAAATATAAATTAACATAGTTTCCGAAAATTATTTGAGTTCATTTATGCACATGTTGAATTTAGAAGATCCCTCTCAGAAGTGCTGAAACCTGCTTGTAAGAGCTGCACTTTTGCCTTTTTTTGAGAATATAGAAAGGAGTTCTGCATCTCAACCAACCCCTTCCACAAGCCATGAGCTCATTACCAAAACTCTGCGTACAAAACCAGCAGTTTTCCAGAAAGCAGTGAGGTTGGTTATTGCTTAGCTGCACACTGTGTTCAGGAAAGTGGCTCCTTTTGCCGAGTTGGAGCCGTGTAGCCATTCTGTGCAAAAGTACAAAACGCTGAAGCTTGAAGCCTGAGCCTTTCTTTCTGTTGCCATTCAGCTAGCCAATTAAATTAATTGTATGGCTGAGGCTGAGTTTTAGTAAATCATGTTTAAAATAGACTAGATAAAAATAATTTAATTATTTGATGTCAATAAAACAGATCTTGTTCTTAAAAACCTACAATTATAAAAGACGAAATGTTGAATCAAAATTTCTCTTTAGGGGAGCATATTGAGATAAATATTGGAGAATATGCTCTCTGGAGAAACACTCTAGCTGCCACCCTGACATTTAAAATGCAGGGACAATCCTCATACATCTGGGGACAAATTTAGAGGAAAGGTTATGCAGTGTGAATTGCCAAATTGATCCAATGATATGTACTCATTCCCATAAATCAATACCCAAGAGGCAATAATGTAATAATATTAATAAGGTAGCAAAACTAATAAATAGATATAATATTATATTTCCACTTATCTTTTTTAAGTGTCTGCTTGTCTCTTAAAAGATTAAAGTAGTTTAGTTGATTTTTCTGGATCCTACATAAATTGTGTAGGTGTTATTCAACATACCTGTTACCTTGATGTTTTACTTGGGTGCATATTTGACAAACTACTACAAAACACAGAAAGTCTCCTGACTCCAGTGAGATGGGATCACCATTACAGAAGTCCTGGATAATTAAGGGATACTATTTATCCTTCTGTACTGCACTACTTATCAATATGACTACCAATCTTGCTCAATTAAAGCAAATGAGAAATAGAAGAAACAAATACCCATGTGTTTGCAGAACATCTTTTGCTAATAAAACAAAATTCTGATTGGTACGTCCAGATAGACTTGCTACCTTAATTATGGAGCTTTAAAAAATTTTGCTCTTATTTTCTTTAAAAAATTTATTTAACTGACTAGCTCTTTGCTCTACGATAATCACTACTTGTATTTGTGAAGAAAAAATTACATGGAAGTTTTCAGCCTCAACTGCTGAGTTTCAGCATTAAATGTTCAATAAGACATCCTGTTAAACATGCTTTGTGGAAGAAATTATTGTATCTTTGTGATATTAATAAACCATTCTAGATTTTTTTCAAGCAGTCCTATAAAGATTAAAGTCAGAACTTGCTAAGTCACTTGCTCCCTCACTCGCCTTTCCACCAGCCCTCAAGCTTTCTCTTATTCAAATGAAGGAATCTTTTGTGCATCTGCTTGTCTTTGGGAAACATTACAAGTGATGAAAAACTATCTTATGAAAAATGCTGTAGCTCAGAACTTCGACACATGAGTTTTAAACATTTTTGGCCCTCCCTATTATGATTAACAGAAAACAACTTGGATTTGTTTCAAACTAAAAATACTAAATTTTTTTAAAAGAGTCACTTCCTTCTGTATCCCCATCCTAGTCATCTTTGTAGTAGTACTACAAGATGTCATCTAAACTAATTGGGGAAAAGATGAGAAGGTCAATATCTTTTTTCTCATAAGAGTTATCACAAACTTTATGCTGAGGATATGATGAGGAAATCTTTTACAGAGGAGCATAAATAATAAGCAGCTTACATTGTTCCTTATTTTCTGCCAAGAAAGCTGAGAACTGTCTACCAAACCTTCCCTGAGTCAACATAGCAAGGAAACCCCATCCACCTCCACGTTTTTCACTCTGTTACGCCTATATTTCATGCTAATGATTGCTGCACAGCCTTGGGAAGCTGTGCTTTGTTTTTTCAGTATGAAGAGACAGCAGGTGCTCTGGCCAGCATCACTCATAACCAACCCCTCATCACCTCCTTCTGGCCCCTATATCCAAAAATAATATTTTCAAATGTCAGTATATCAGATATAAACATTTTAAAGTTACATGATGAATGGGGTTCTCTTCCAGCTCCATAGATAGTTTTATTCTGAAAAAGAGGCAAATGTGGTAGGAAAAAAAGGGCCACACATTTTCTGATTGAATACTTATATGCAGTTTTTTGGGGTGACCCTACATTTTCCTGCCTTCCGCTTAGATGTCAGATGATGGAGAAAAAGCCATATTTACTTAGTAGTAATGTTAAACCCAGCCACAAGCCAGATTTTCTGAAGATTATTTTATTATATTTTTTGCAGAACCAAAATAATTGGCTTATTGTTGTTTTAAATCAAACACATATCATGAGACTGCACTTGGAGCACTGCATCTAATTCTGGCATCCCCAGCACAAAGAAAAATCTTCAACCTGTTGGAGCAGGTCTAGAGGAGGTCTGTACAAATGGTCGGTGCTGGAGACCTCCTATGAAAATGGCAAAGAGAGAGTGGGTGGTTTAGCCTGGAGAAGGAAATATTACTCCACAGGGACCTTATTATGGTTTTTCCCTGTTTAAACAGGACTTGAAAGAAAGATAGAGAGAGATTTTTAACAAAGGCCTGTGGTGACAGGGCAAGGAGCGATGGATTTAAACTGAAAGAGCGTAAATTTAGACTGGACATAAGGAAGAAATTCTTTAGGAAAAGACTGGTGAGACACTGGACCAGGTTGCCAAGAGAGGTTGTGGTTGCCCCTTTGTTGGAAGAGTTCAAGGCCAATTTGGTCATTACTTGAATGAACCTGATTTGGTGACAGCTGTCCCTGCCCTTGGCAGAGTGGTCGGACTAAGCAACCTTTAAAGGTCTCTTCCAACCCAACCCATTCAGTGGTTCTGTGTTACTGTGTTTAATGTCTGTCAATAAATTATTAGATCCACAATTTACAAAATTTTACCATGATATGTTCTGTTAGGAAAAGGTGTTAAAATGGAGAAAGATGATAGACTAGTCATTACAAGGAACATTGCACAACACAGAATAAATTCAGAGAAGCACAAGGTAGCCTCATGGATGTTGGTTGACTTTACCCAAATCATAGTACATTTCTAGTAACACTAAAATTAATGAGAGGTCCTAATTTGCCATAGCTCAAATCAACTCAAAATTATACACTGGGAGGAGAACTTTCACAGTGCCTAATTATTATAATTTTACTTGCATTCACCATACAGCTTCAGCCTGAAACAACGCTTTTTTAACAATGAGCAAGAGTCCATAACAGTTGGGAGAGAAAAAAATCAAAACCAAGTCAACATAGACATTCAAAGGAGAGATGAAGAGAACATACTACAACTATGAATATAGCATTTGAAAGTCATTGTTTTGTCTAATCTCAGACTTTTCTGACAGAACATTAAGAGTCAAAATAGTATTTCCAGCATTGGACCACCTGAAGACAGGCAAAATATTTATCATGCAAGCATTTGTTAGGATTACAAGGTATGTTTGTGGTACGTCATTACAGGAAGGAATCATAGTAGTACTTTAATAGAAGAAGATTTAAAAATGAGTTTAAATAATTTCAAAAGAAGAAACAAAATTACAGTTTATAAAAATGGACAATGTATGAACAGCATTTGTTTCTACTTGCTTTATTCCTGCTTGAACATAGGAAGCATGAGTATGTTATTGTAAATAAGAACTGTTTGAAATTCTGCAAATATTTTGGAAACTTACCATACTATACACACATACAGAGGAAACCATTTTATATCAGAAACTCTGACAGGCTTTTGTGGTTCTTGTAAACATCAGTCCTGCTTGAACGAGCTCATTTGCTTTCAGTAAGTGCTCATTCATGTAAAGCACTGTAGGGAAGTCCCAGAAGTTTTCTAGAAATACACAACTGAATTTTTAAAATTCAATATACATGTCAATACTTGAAAGAAGCAAGGTATTAAAACAGAAACATTGGTTTCTATTTAAATTCTCCAAATATCTGAGCCCAACTTTCTACAAAAGTTTCATGAAATTGTTTTGTTAAGGCTAGGCGGTAAACAGCTGAATGTGAAGATAAAGTCCAGTTATCCAACTGTGCTATTAATCTGGGTTTTATAAAGGCTTAATCCAAAGCTCTTCCAATGTAAATCCTTTGGTGAATTCATTGACAAGGACTGACCTCATACACTGCTTATTTCACCAGGTTTTAGTCTTATGCATTTGTTTGTTAACATTGCAATTTTCTTGAGAAGAAAAGATTTCAAAGTCCGCTGAGTTTGAGTTTCTGCTGGTGAATTCAGATCAGAAGGTCATTAATAGAAATTTATGTTTAAAAAAATAATTATTTCTGTATTTGCTGATTTTAGAAGCTGGTTTAAGCATTAAAATGTATGTCGATTGGGGCCTGCCAATCTCTATTCTATCTATGATTGTTATTATGAGATTTAAGTATAGATCTTAAATATTCAGTTTGAATTAAGAAGCTATTTTTCTACCCCCAAATATTTCAATTTTCTGGGTAAAATCAAGCATGTTAATTCTGAATATTTGTGTAAATCTGAAGTCTTTGATTCAATTTTTCTCATGAAAGCCACACACTTCAAATATGCCAGCCCAAATCTTTTGAATACCTATGGGAAACAAAAAGAAGTACTTCCTTCTACTCCATCAGTGTTCCTTTCCTCTCATTTTTCTCACAAAACAATAAATATTTACAGTGAAGAAGAAGGATTGGAACTCCAGAACCAAGTGCTGCATAGCACATATTTCTTTCTGTGGAGACGCAGGAACACTCACAGTGCTTTCTGTGCTCTCAGTAGCTGTCTCACACACTTCCTTCAGAGTGCAGGGCAATCAATCCATGCTAAAATGCAAACTTGGGAGTCTTCTTCCTTCCTTAGGTGTGACTTCCTACCTGTGACTGCTATTGTGAAATCCATTGCCTTTTTAAATCCACCTGTTGTGCCTTTGAGATTAAAAAATGCACTTTGAAATGTGAGTCTGCACACTATACACTCCAGTACAGCAGCCTTTGGAAATAAGAGTGGAATGAAGAGATATTTTCTCATTACTAGAGAACAAAATCAAATACTCCTTTTCAAGAATAACACCAAAATGTATGTTTATGTCTAGCAAGTTTTCCAAGTCAGATTTTGAATTCTTGTTTAAGAATGAAAATACAGTTAAGTGGGTTCTCTAGTCTTGATCTAAATAATTTGTTATATTTTTGATATTCACTTTTTCTTTTTTTTTTAATTGATTCTCCACAGCCTTCTATTTAAGAACCTGGAAACATAATCAAAAGTCAGTAACAACTTTTGTTGCTCAGTCCACTGAGCAGAGTGGGAAATTATGAGAAAAGGAAAATATGAATATTTTAGTAAGGTGACTAATCTGGTAATTGATATTATTTGAAGAGATAGTCTTTTGATATTATGAGAAAAAGAAGGAAACACTGATGAAATAAAGACAATTTGGAGAGAAAAAGTGTTGCTGCATAAGATTAAAACGGGGGTGAAAGAACAATGTTTCACAGGAAAAATTTTGTTTGCATTTTTTAAAAAATAAAATATAGTTTTCCTAATATCCTCAACTATTTAACATATTATATAAATTATTCTCATTATTGGCTTTACTAAATCCCAATATGCCTTTTTTAATGGAAATAAACTCACAAGAACTTTTTATAAATTTAATTAAATTTTCATTTGAAAGTCACCTTTAACATAATCTTTTCAAGTATTTATAACATACATCAGTCTACTTATAAAAGAAAAACATTATCTCCACCTTTGCACTTATGGTGTATACATAGACATAATAAATCCCACATATTTTGAGAAATTGAAAAAGTTCCCATTTTAAAGTAGAACATTATACTATTTCCTAATATAAAACTTCTGGAGCATTCATACTGACTCTATTGAATCTCTCATAAAACAATCTACATTCATCTTTTCACTAGGTTTCAACTACTGAGCATTCAACACTTTGGTAATTGCTTCCAAATGAATGCCCCAAAATACAACATACTTTCTGAGAGAAAGTATTCACTCATATTGAGTCAAGACAACTTTATCTATGAAATGAATAAATTAAGAAAAGTATTTAAGAATCACTGATAAATATTTGCTCAGATAAACATAAAATGTTTTCCTCCCATTCTTCTGTTTGGTCCTGATGTGTAATTAGCTAAGATACTTTACACACACACAGGCATTATAAACAATCATGACTTAAGCATTAAAAATTGTCTAACAGAATCTAAAATAAATACATGTTTCTTCTTCTCTATTTTCCCAAAGTGTACCTTCCTTCATCTTGTCTGCCTACTTCTATCAGTTTTAAGATTTTTTTTAAAAATGGGGAGCCCTGAGGGACTGATGACCTAAAGTATGAAATTGACCTGTTTTTTGAAATAGAAGTGTTTACTAAAACTTTTTTAGTGAAAAACACAATGATGTGAAGAATGTACCTTAACCACATCCATGTATCCAAGACAGGCAAAGTGAAATAACTCCTATAATTTTTTAAATTGTTTATGCACACAGAGAAGCCAATTAACCGCTTCTACTGCATAACTTTCATGAACTTTGTGTCCAGTAGCCTTATGTCATATGCACTATATAAATGAGAAAATAGATGTAAATTTAGGCTCTTTCTCAGTGGGGCTGGAAAATGACAGAGAATGTTTTCATCAGCTGCTAATTTATTGTCCTCACACAGCAAAGTGAATGAAGCAGTAGATGTGACCAGTGGGGGACTGGCTTCAAAAGGGCACCTGTAAATGTTAATGTGGAAGCATTCTGCAGTCAGAATTGTCTCACCATGGCTTGATTATTTACTTTTTCATAAGTTGGTTTTAGTTCAGGGTCTCAGAGAGCCTTCATCATTAACTTTTCTTCCACAGCATTTTTTTTCAAGTGGTTGGGGAGGAAAGAAGGCAGCTCAAATTTCTTAGAGAATAGTCTGTTTCTCCCTTTAACTTCCTCCAAATAATACTGTTCGGTTGATTTTTTTAGTGTATGTGATAAAAACACTTTATAAATTACTGTTCAGCCAACCTTAGGTTGGCTGAACAAAAAAACTATCACTTGCCTTTCTGTCAAAAATTCAATTATAGTTTTAAAGGTCAAATATAATCTTGCTCAGTCAGTCACATCAGACCTGTCTAAGTTAAAGTATTTGCAAACAACACATAAAAATTGAGAGTGCAGCCTAAACATGCCTACTATTGTACTCAAAATCTTTGGTCCAGAAAGTAGAAATCTGATTGCTAAAATTGTTAAACTGTGAATTTCTGGGTATTAGGATGACATAATATTATACCTATTTGATAGTAAAACCTCAGATTCTGTGTTAATCTTGAGAGATGAACATGTTTCTCTAGGCTGAGAACATGTTTTTGATTTCTATTTGAGGTATACTTATCTGAAAAGTGCAATAGACTTTAACAGACTTTGGGTTTTTTTCCTTTACTCTCCCCACCTCACTCCTGCCACCCTGTCCCAATGCCTCATTAAATATACTGGAATACTATTCAGTAAGGATTCAGTTTCAAAAATCAGAAAGTATATTAATTGATAATGTCTTGAACAAAAAATATTTATTGCTAAGTATTATATTATAAGCAGTGAATGGCATTTCTCTTTTCACAATATGAAGCACTGTGGAAGGAGAACAAAATTATGACGCTAAAGCAGTTGTTGAAAAAAAGGTAAAACCATCTATGTGATAGCATTTTGACAATTTTGATACAATAACGTTTTAAGTGGATGATTATTTACCTAAGTCATTTATTCATTAGCTTCTCCATTTCCTCTATTCCCTTGTTTTCTTAGAGAAAAAAGCATTACATCCATCTTGGCTTTCTTATATTCTCTGGTGCTTTGTTTCCTTGGAAACAATATCCATTAACATTCTCCATTTCCTTCTTTGTTGCCATTTTCTGGATACACTGAGTATCCCAAACATTTCTGCAGTGTAATGTACCAGAGAACTAAGAAAAGGCTAGAAAATAGACAATCAGAATATTTTTTAATGACACAAGGCTTATTTAAAAAGGAAATACAACAGAAAATACTACCATATTTAATGTTTTTGATTAAGGTACGCAGTCAGGAAAGCATATATGTGGGGAGGGGTGAACAACCCCCATGAAAATACCTGTATTTAATAGGTCATTAGATTTCAGATGACATTGCCATTCCACACTGACACAGATGAAATAGCTTTTCAGTTACTCTTTGCAAAAAACCAAAATTGCATTCTACAATAAGCAATATGCATGTAATTGAAACTACATTTGTGTGAACTATTTGAAAATAAGTTCAGCTGGTTAAGAATAAGAATCTTGAAGATTTTTTTTAGCAATTAGTAAATGTCTTTTGGGGGCATTTTGCACCTTTCCTTTCATCAGGCTGACATATGGCTTAGATTTTAGTGCCCAAATTGAGGTTTTTAACTTTGACCTGCTTAATTGTGAGCTGGTAACACACTTAAAATCAGAGGCAAGAAAATGTCACTTTGCAGAAGGTGATTAATTTTAACCTAAAATACATAATTAACATGAATCAAGTTGGACCTTCTGGATGCTTTCATTATTTTCTATTGACAAAGTGAACCAGAATAAATTTGATCATACAATTATAGATATGTGAGATAGAATATATTTGTACCCTTTAAAGTACACTTATGCCTAATTTTATTATATTTATATGTTCTACTTGCATATCACACACCCTTTTCCGTGTTTTTTCAGTTAACTGAATGTGATAGAAATTGTCACTTCACATCTGAATCTGCATGTGGCACTGCCAGATACACAGTGCTTTTTTTTCCAAGGTATTCCAGAAAAAGCACCTGCTGAAAGCCTATAATTACAGCTGGGAACAATTAAGGTTCAAAAACAGTACTGAGAGTCCTAAATAAAAGCTAGAGTTATTAAATTCCCTGCTTAGCTGCTATCAGAAGCAGAGGTATCTATATTTATTTAATTTAAAATTTTCTGTTTGTCCAGATTTTTGTTTTTGTCTATGCATGTGCTCACTACTTCTGGCCCATCAGAATCTAATTTGGGTTCCACATTGTGGTGGAGGTGCTCAATATAATGGATACTTTTGAACACAAACCCTTAGTTGTTGTGGGTGCTATATATCTTATATTTCCATTGTTAATCTTATTTAAGATTGTGGAAAAATGCTGCAGTATCAATGGTACTTTTTGTATAAAAGCACTCACTCAAAAGGTGAGAAAACAAGTTCAGTGTTTTCTAGCATGAAAGGGTTCCAGTCCATATCTTTCTCCTACCAGCTTATCAGTTCAGCAGAGCTATTTGTTATTTTTCTTCTGACTGCAGCTATGCCTCTGCACAGACAATGTAATTTTTCTGGGTACAGAAGAAAGGAGAATGATTCAACGGTTATTTACAGGTATCATTCTATATTTTATTTACTGATTTCTTTAATGTGGAAAGAATAAATGTTGCTTCTTTTCCCTCATGTAGTATGCCACATGGTAGGAAATGCATTTAACCTGTTCCTTTGAATAATGAGGCTGGTCAGATGGTCATCACCAATCTGTAGGAAGGACTCTGTAATGCATATTTCAGTGTCATTGGGGTTGATGAGACATCCACTTTCTCTACCTGCACATTTCTATGCATCACTGATTCAGTGAGTTAGTCTGTTTACAGGTTTTTTTTCCCCACTCTACACACAATGATACCAATTGTGTTGTTCTAGAAGGCCTCTCTATAGTTTTGGAAGGGTTTAGTTCAGTCCTTTAGGTACAGCTAGTCTCCAAGAAGATTTGGTAGCAGTTTCATAGACTGAGGCAGCATTTGTGCTCCTAGTCCTTTGTGAAATAACCACAGAGAAGCAGAGTAGAAACACCTCATGTTTAGAGCATCAATAGTACTGCAGAACATCACTGAGAGGAAGCGTCTAAGGAGAAAGGATGTAGGCCACTTATTTGTGGCACAAATATAAGAACAAGCCAAAAAATTGTGAGATAAGTGAGAGAAAACGATAGGTGTTAAGAGAAAGAGACTATTAAGAAACAATATTCTGTATTTAAGAATCCAAAAGCTTGTATAGGCATCATAATTCCACCTTGTTCCTGGATGCCTTGGTTTTTCAGACAGTGGTTGTGCTCTGTGCCTGTAAAGTAATAAATACAACAGAGGCCTTTACTGATAGAAAGAGAAAAATGTAAATTATTTATGGTCTTCTTCTAATAGAAATAACAGAACTTTACAGTGTTTTGACTCCAAATACTTTACTACAAAGTAAAAAAAAAAAGATCCCATTATTTGGAAGGCATAAAATCACAGGGGTTAGAAATGTAAAATTAAGATGGAAGCATGTATTAAATCATCCATTTCTCTTTTATGTCAGTATATTATTATAATGTCTAGGACTTTTTCCAATTCCAAATAATTAGGTTTTCACTATATACCTAGGCTGACTATTCTAAAGAGAAATTAAGCTGACTGTTGTGGTTATATTTCTGGTTTTTGTTGTTCTGTTTGTTCTGCCCCACCTTTCCCTGGGTTTATACCTGTTTGCTATGGTAGATACCTTCTGACAGAAACACTGGATTTCTGTCTGAAGTTTGCTGGTAAGACAGTTTTTCTTATTATCCTTAGTGTTTGTACTGGGCATAGTTTGCATAGGTGGCTCTTTTGTTGCCATAATTACAGCTCCAATTTCAATTTTTCTGACTACATGCACTTTATTTCTCCACATAATTTTGCAGCATGCCCATCTGTGTTCAGGATCTGCAGTCACTGCCATATATAGGACACATTTTTGAGATGCCAAGTGCAACTTGGCACAACTCCCAAAATTACAATAGAATTCAGAATTGCTGTGCCCAAACAAAACCCCTACATACTGTAGGATGAGATAAGGTCTCCGTGGTACACCAATGATAGGGGAAGGCAGTGTTTATTGCTCCTCTCTTGGGAAAAAACAAACATATTAGTGGGATTCTTTTCCCTCAAGGACCTGAGTATACTTTGTGGTAGTGTTCAGGGATGGGGAGACCCTCACCCTTGTTTCTCATTGGGGAAGAATTGTGATGTAAGTTGTATCTTGTAGGAAGTAATACAGGAGGAATGACCTGAACTGACAAACAGTGATCCAGGTGATAGTAACAAACACCAAAAGGTTGTTGGTGTTTGATACTCAAATGTGCTACTCTCCTGTACTGAGCACCCATCCTGACTTATGGTGCCCAAGTCATAGCTTGTTTTTATAAATATTAGAAGGAGTAGAACAGAAGAATGACTATCTGTTAAGGGACAGGGGACAGTAGTTAATGAGAATGTATAAATCTGTATGTTGGGTATAAAGGTGGTTTAAATCTACAATATAATCTATGTTGTTAAGAAGCTGCTTCAGTAAAGAGAATTAGGCACAAAATTATGTCTAGAAGATGTGTAAATGTATTAAATTCTGTAGGACCTGAATATGATGTAAATTGTATGGAATAAGGCATGGAGATTGTACGGGATCTGGCTGATGTGGAATCAGTTTTCCCATAGCAGCCCTTGTGGTGTTATATTTTGTATTTGTAGCTAGAATAGTGCTGATGAGACACCAGTTTGGGCTACTGCTGAGCACTGCTTCCACATATCAAGGCTGTATCTCCAAATCCCACACTCCCCAAAGGCCAGCGGGCTGGGAATGAGCAAGGGGTTGGGAGAGGACAGAGCCAGGACAGCTGACCCAAACAGATCAAAGTGAAATTCCGTACCAAATTATATCATGCCCAGCAATAAAAGCTAAAGGAGAGGATCACTCATCATCAAAGGAAGGGGAACTCATTATTAAGGCATTTGTCTTGTGGTTTTTCCATGCTAAGAAGCACCAATTTTTTGTGCTTATTCAGTTCAAAGCTTTCCTCTTACTGCTGTCATTATCCCATATGGATCCAATCATTATATACAAGATATTAGATGTTCAAAGACTTCTGTTAGTACACAGAAATTCTCTTCTGCTGAAATCACATGCAGGTTCTGAACGTCTTTTGGAAAGATTGATTTGCTCATAAATTCAGGAGTTCGTGTGTTACATTTAGGATGATGGAGACAGCACAAAATGTCTTTTCCCCCTTGAATGAAATTTAAAATGATAACACTCATAGTTTAATGAATAAACAAGGAACAATTTAACAACCATGTAAATAACTGAGAACCTTTCTCATAGAAGTCAAGAGAGAAACTTTGTATAGCCTAAATTATTATAGAATTGCATCATATACAAAGTATTTAAATGGCAAGGGAATAATCGGAAAAAATGAAAAACAGTTGATAACATCTGACAGAAAGAAGCCAGGAATGATGAGGTAGTCAAGAAAGATGGGTTTCTTTGCTCTTGAGAAAAAAAGGTAAGCAATGAGAACAACCATCAGCTTCTGACTCATCACAGAGAAGAGAGAACATTTTGTTTCTTACTGTAAAGATAAAAATCACGGCTATATCTGGTATGTGATATTGGAATTTTCCAGTATCATGAAGCCAAATATCTGCAAACTATCTAGGGAAATACTGAGAACATTTTCTGGATGGAGTTAGTCACTGGAAGGAGTCATACAGGAATAATGTGGAAGGTGACCTGCTACAATGACTGGGAAGAAACTGCTGCAGAGAAGATTTGAGGTAAACTCTAAACTGTTGCACTGCCTTTGCATAATCTCTTATGAATTTTTGGAGAAAAAATCCTGTTAAGAAGCATTGCCAAGTCTGTCTCACACATGCCCTGCTTTGACAGGTTTCCGTTCTTGCAGGTCTGACCTTCCTTAAGGTTTCCATTTCTAAAAACAGCAGGAAGAAAACAAGAACAGAAACTTTCTGGTAGCAAAAGGAACAACTGAGAGCTAACACATGCGTTCAGTTGCTGTAGGAGATTGCTCATGTGCCACAAGTTCTCTGTGAATGTGAATTTCATAGGTATGACTGTACAAGTGAATTTTTGTGGAGAAAATGTTCAAAATTGGAGCTCCAGTTTATATTTTATTATTTCCTTCATTTTGCATGTCTCAAGAAATTCTTGCTATATACAGCAATGGAAATTCTGATTTATGATATGTAGTTTTGGCCTCATTCCCTTGCCCTTAAGAAGTATTTAAATTCTGTATTTATTATTATTATTGTTGTTGTTGTTATTGTTATTATTATTATTTTATAATGTCTAAAATATTCTTCTTTTCTAATATGAGATGGAATCCCTTTCTTTCTTTATGAATGAGTAGTCAACAAATGGGAGTTTTCTATTACTATTTTGGTACACAAAATATTTATTAGTTAATTTTTCACATCAGTCCCTTCACTTCTGAAAATCTGTGTTACTGCACAGTTATAAAAAAGAGAAAAATATTTAGGGTATATTCTAAAGAGAATATTTTAATGGCCCTTTCATAGTATATGAAGTAGAAAAGCCAGTACTGGGGAAATTCAGTAGACCAAAAGTTGCTGAGCACATAGATTTTAAATTTACTAGAATTAAGCATTAATCACATTCAAAACAAGTTTTAGTGTAGCTTTTGGTTTCCCACATGGAATAAAATAAAGTTCAGGAAATTACCTAGATTCCCACAGTAAAATTTTCAGATTAACATCTTCAGCCATTATGCCCTGCTTTAAGGCTGCCAAAGCAATCCTTTGGCATTTGAGCAGACACTGTTCTTTGCTTAAAAGGCAGAATTACTAAATTACCTTTAGTAATTGAAAAGGAAGAATACATGAGTTATAGGAAGTCTAAGCAAAAGTAAAATCCTATGATCACATGCAGTAAAATAAACTTACTTGATAAATACCATATGTGTGAGTTCTGTTGACCTTAACTCTTGTTGAGTTAGCATTAAAAATACAGGACCACAATTTTCTATCTTTTTATAGCTAGACAGATTCACAGCTGTCTACTCTAAGACTGCAAAAATCTTTATCAATATGTTAAATTTTAGAACACAGTATCTTTTGTTCAGTTATCCTAGAAATATCTTTTTATCATTGTTTCAAATTAAATTATTGCTTGAATCCTATGCCAGTAAATCAAATAATTTCAGTGTTCCTACATTGCAAGTAATTTGCCTAATGTATGATACATTGCTGACAGAGCTGACAGAGTACTTCTGAATATTAGCAGCATAAAACTAATAATGTATACATGCAAATGTCTGCTGAAGAATTAAATTGAGGCAAAATAAAACACTGCTGTGCTCCATGATGAGGTTTTTATATTGGCATGTATTTGGGAAATCTGATTCAGTGCAAAACTCCAAGTACTCTATGTTTTAAAATAGCTTTACAAATTAGTTCAGACATGCTGAAAACAACGACTCACACCCAGAATTGAAAAAGTCCTTCTCTATCATTGGCAGTATTATTGTCTATCATTGAGAGAGGTGGCTGTAATTACAGGCATCTCTGCATTCTACTTAGCCATTTATATAATAAAAATAGGTAGAATTTATGTTGCAAAACATTATTGTTCTGATGGCTATTTTTCACTTTCTAATTTCCTTCCTTTATGAATTTATTATCAATATATGCTAATTTATTTTTGTGCCGATATTTGGCCTTGGTGCAAAATATCTAATTGTATTTTGGTTTGTGCCTCTGGTGTACATAGAGACAATAGACAAGACTTACTTTCTATTTCTACTTTTATTTTTCAAAAGTAATGAATCTAATTAATTTATTCACATAAGATAGACTATCAACTCCTCAGAACTTCTCATACTCTAAAATCACACAGGGAAGGTGTGGTCCTTGTGAGATTAGTTAATGAAGCATAGTTCATCTCCTCTCACTTGACTCCCACTGAGAAGTTCTCACATACAGCAAAATAAATTAGCTGCTTCTGGTAAGTTTTTTAATTTTTGTTCTTGAGAACTTGTGCTTTCAAGAAATTTTGCCCTCAATGTGCAATATTCCAATAATTCACTGGTGTGAGGCCTTCAACTTAGTGATCTTAGAAAATTGCAGCAATGTATTCTATTCTTTATGCCAAGGGTATCAATAAAAATCCCCCCATCTGCTGTATATGCTAGTACATCACTAGTTAGCCACCCAGCTTCTGATACATCCATTTTCAGTACCTTCCATATGACAATTTTCTCTTTTGTAAGCTCTCATTTTCTTTCTCATCTGTCTTCCTTAGGTAACAGTCTTTATCTGAAAGCAGTAAAATAAAAGCTTTTCTGCTATGTAAAAGGATTAATTACATGGTTTGGCTTTTTTTCTAAAAAAATCAGATATGAGAGAAGATACTAGATTTGTTTGATTTTTTGGTAAGCTAACATGGGTTCAAATCTCATTTATTGTTCACACAACTTTTAAAATTATTCTTTGTTTCAATAATGTATTCTAAAATTTTATGTCTTGCTGAGACCACCTGAAATTATTGGCCTGTAGAAGCTTAAATTAAGTTATACCCATAGATGCAATTTGAATTCACCAGTGATGAGGACTGTCCATATTTGTTATATTTGCTGAAGAAGTTTTGCTACTGGAAAATGGATTTCCTTTGTCTGTCCTTTCAGAGGTCCAGGGTGGAGGATTCTCCCCCCTCCACATTCTTTGGATTTTTGATCTATATGGAATAGCATGTTTCCAAAGTCTCATTCTCCTGAATCAACTTGTCTTTTTGTCATTGGTCAGCATCCTGTATTTATTGTATTTATTAATAAAAAGTAAGAGTATGAACTTAATTTTTTATCTAAAAATTGCCGATTGGTTCTCTTTGAAGTTTCTGGGTTGTTTTTCCTCTTGATATCTCTTTTTTGCAGTTGCTTGAAGTGAAAATGTGAAGTGAATCCTTTCTAATTGCCAATCCAAAACCTTTTTTCTACCAAAGATACTGGCAAGCCTACAGGTTGCATTTAGAAATCAGGATAATAAAGGACTATTAGATTCATGGAAAGCAGATATTTTTTTTTCTCTTTAGCTACTTGTATATTTACTTTGACTAAATTGCTAAACTTACACCAGAGAATTAGTTTGAAAATATGCCACAGCTTAAACATAAAAAAACCCAAATAAAAAATGAAACATTTTTACTCATTTCTCTTGTGTCTCATTTGACTTTTCATTAATGTTTATATCATCTCTGTGAAGGATATGAGTTTCTGGGGACAGCTATCACCTTTGCTTCTCTTTCAGTAGGTCTCCATAATGCATCATTTTTCATATAACATCAGTGCCAACCTGGAAGATAAATCTCCTGACATAGATAAAATATAATTAAGCAATAATTTGAACAAATTGTTTCCATGAAAATAAAAAGGAATTAATAACAAAATAAGCCTATGTAGCTCATGTTTTTGATGCAGGACTAGGTGGCAAAATCTGCAATTGATAATAAATAATGTAGTGTTCTGTCATAATACTTTCCATTTAAGAGGTTTTGAATTTAGCATAATGGTTAATTAAAGTTCATATAGCTTCTGTGAGATTATCTGCATCACTGTGTGTAAAGTTACATCATATCAGATGTGAGACCTAAGTAATTTACTTGTACAGTTGCAAGAAATAGTGCCAAAGTTTGACAATATCTTTTCTGCAAGGAGGTCTATAGGCTTTTGAAACAGAGGAAATCCACCACACAAGTTATATGGCAGATGGAAGAAACAGGAAAAAATATTCTCCAGATATTTTAAATTTAATTGAGGCCATAACTGGGTTAATCATAAGAATTTTTCTCTGTGCTTCTATCTTAAATCTGTGACTGAGAGAGCAGGATTGATTTCTTAAAATAAAGGGTAAGCTGCCACATCTGATAGGTGCTCACTGTTCATGCTAGAGGGGGGTGAGACACTTCATGCAGCTAAACCATTGCTGTTGAGCACATATTTGACTCTTGAGTTTGCTCATTCCAGAACTACTTGGTTGATAGCTTTGATAAGAAATTTTTAATGTCAGCTACAAATCCATGGCCTGGATTTAAACCAATGTGTTTTCATCTGTTCATAGATAATCTAGGTGGAAGTGTAATCAATATAGGAGGACTTAGAGAAATCCATCTAAGGTCATTCAAGTCAATACATACAATTTACTAGAGATATTATTTATAGTTCAACTTTAAAGGCTTATGACTGTTTTTAGCAAAATTTTATCTCAAGTTGACTAGTAGAAAATGCACTTCTTTCTAATATTGTTTAAAATTGCACTGAATTTAGTAACATATTTTCATGTTTATTAATGAGGGACTTTTTGTAAATGAGGTTTGATATTGTATCTATTGGCTTTGAGTTATATATAGCATATTTTGTTTTAACTTTGAACTCTAATTTTCTGGAAGGCAAGTGGACACACATATTCCAAAGCTGTCTTAATCTTTTTGGGGGGAGAAAAAGTATGAAAAATAGGGTACAATTAGTATAACATGAGGATGGAGTTCTTGGCTGGCCTTAGAGCAAGGAAATCACATCTTCAAGTAATATTTTTCTTGCATTCATTTATTTTTATGACCAGAAAAAGTTAACAAGAATATACTTGAAAATAATTAAGTTCTGAAGTAGAAGGAAAAAAAAGAGGTACTAGATTTCCTTCCTTTTTAATGAACTAAAAAAAAGAGGAAGATTAAACAAAATGGTTAAAATCTATCATTTAAAACTTCTATGGATAATCTAAGATAACTGGCAGTTTACAAATATGGTTTTCAACAGCTTATCTCCCACTGTTTCTGCAGACTTTCCCATATGCTCTAATTTCATACCCTACTTTCCCCTACCCCTTAAGTATGGTACTAGTTCAGCATGCCTTCCTTCTTGTTCTTTTTCTACAAGCTCCCTAGGGACATATATATTTAAATCAGAAATTCATAGAAGAGTCCGTTTGGAACATCTAGCCTGGCAAAATGTTTATTGGAAGCAAGTACAAGTTCTGAATCTGTAAGGAGATTTTGTATAGCTTCTAGGAAAATATCAAATCTCATCCTCAAGTCTTTCAGTAAAGTGAATTTCCAATCTATTTCTTTAAAGTGAATTTCTTTATCAATTAATCTATTAACCATGCAGACATCTTACTTCAATGTCTTCCTCAGACAGCATTTCTCAGATAATAATCATAAGAAATAATAAGCAGTTGTGCCACTTTCTGCAAAGTGGTTTAAAAGACAAGCTTACACCTTTCAAGTGTTTTTGACCAAATGTGAACCTCAGAGAAAAAATAACATCAGTGCAGTGAAAGTTCTTTGCCATCCAGTAATCATTTTTATTGATTTTTCTTCTGTCTTCCAAAGGTTTTACAGAAATTGCCTAAGGAAAATAAAGGTGTTATCTGTATTACACCATTTTCATAGTGTTTAAATCCTTTTTTCTGCTCCAAATTCATATTGAGTGTAAGAGATTTCCCCTAACATCATTTTCCTAGCTGACTTTCAGCAGTTTCTTTTCCTGAAGACTGCTTCTGAGATCCACAACTTCAATAAACACAACCAGTAAAACATCAAGTGCTGTGCATGTTACATCGGGTTTTCACAGCAGATATTTACCTCTTAAAACTACTTTTCAGCCCATTTCCACTAATTACTGCATCATGAAGTTTATAAATTCAATTGTCCTGGCTATTATTTTTTCTTTCTCTGATGTAAATTTTTTTCTGTGGTTCATAAGTGTAAGGGATACTTCTACAAGTATTATACAAGACAAGCATATTGAGCTGGTGTATGGCTCAGGGCAATTAATCTACATTTTTTTGATACTATAAATCCATATTTACATCAATTGAAGAAAGGTCAGCAGAGCTGCTTATGAAGTTTGACTTGCTGCACTTGGTATTCACTCATGACACAGCTAGAATTTTTATCTGTCTTCTGCATAACTCACTTCATCAATTTGGCTAGCAGCTAATATTTTCAATGATAAATAATTTCAAGAGCAAGCTTTTTTACCAGGAAACTTCTCTTTTTTCTCTTTTAAATTAATCTTTTTTCTTTTGTTTATGCATTGCACTATTTACTAGTTTGTTTTTTTTTTCTATCATGCATCTAGTTTTCTTGCTTTCCTCAGAGAACAGCTGTCTTTTTTAATAATCCTGACACCTGCAGAAGGAAATTCTTATCACAGTGATCATCTGCCAAAAATGAAGCATATCCTGGAAGAATTAGCCCAGCAGTGTGCCTTCAGAAGTGATGTGTAGTACATGTTCTTAATGATGCAATAGTTCCTGGCTTACTCCTGGTAGAATTTCCTATACATTATTTCTACAGGAGATAAAAACTAGGGAATAAGGTTTTCTTGAGTAGATTTTTCCTTGAATGACATTAAGTGTTTTATTTTCTCATGAATAGATACATCTCCGACATCATAAGGGAAGACATTTTATGGGTAAAAAGAGGGCAATTGGGACTCTGGATTTACCCAAAAGCACTAATTTCTACCAATAACTCATAACTATCCCACTGTCTTGACCACAGCTAAAGATAACTTAGAACTCTGCCTACTGCTATAAAGAGATGTCAATACATGAATAACTTTGAACTAAACTAATTTTTTCTCAATAGAAGCATCGCTGACTCGAGCTTATGAAAATATTTTGCTCCATAATGCCAGAAAGGTGGCTTTGTAACCTGCAGGAAGCCAAATAATAGAAAAGGGCTGCATTTCTTCATGTGTTCTGGTACCTATGAATGCAAGTAGAAATTGAGGGGTTTTTAATCTGAAAAAAATATCCTGATATTGTTGTATCAGGATAACCAAAGGATACCAATTGTTTTGAAAAAATGGTCTAATAAACTAAACATGTAACTTCTAATTAGATAGGGTTTATCTCACAAAACATTAATTTCTTCAACAATAACCAATATTAACAACCATAAACACTGCACTGCATTACACTAAAATGGAAAAATACCAGGTGTCTTATGCTTTAAAAATAATTTTAAAATAATTTTTTATTGAGATGAGCTCATTTTTTTATTTCCACCCCTTCTCAAAGTATTTGGAACTGCTTTCTTCCTGAAGTACTCAAAAAATGAAATTTTTTGGTTTTGCTAAAAACTGAAAAAAATATATAATATATATGTTTTGTGATATGGAGGTATGTTTTGTTTGAACATTTGGTCTTATTTTTTACATTATTTATTTTCTGGGAAAATCTTGTAAACTGAGAGTTTTTATTAAATATAGGGACAGGACAAGGAAACAACTTACATTTCTTTTAATGCAGTTTCACTTATTGCCACTAGTCTATGGACTCAATGCAGTCTTACTCAAATGCCTTCTCACATTTTGTAAATATCATAGATTAAAACTTAATTTGATATAACAAGATCCATAAAAAAAATCATCTTTTCATTGGTCCCTTCAATTTTGAATTATACTTCAAACTAAAATTTTAAGGCAGAAAAGAGAAAAAATGTATATACTTATAGGCCCCAACTTAGTATCTACTTGCACAGAACAGAATTTAAAAAATGTATTTTGCCATTTTCATAGTATAAAATAATTCTAAATCAAGAACAATGCCACATTTTAAAGGATTCATTTTTCAATATAAAAAATACAATAAGCATTTTGTATGATATCTTGCTGTCTATCTAGAAAGGATTTTTGTGGGTTAAAACATACTGAACCATGCTTTGAATTACTCTACATTTCTTTAAAAATACTTACAATAGCTCCACTAGGATTTCACTTTCACTTTTACAGCTGCTCTGAACCTTAACACTGAGCTGTATTATAAAAGAACTGAATATCTAAAAAGGAAATTTTATGCCTGCATAGCAATGTCACGGGCAAGATTTCACAACAGAACTTGACACAGTAATGACTTTTCTGAAAAAGGAAAACTCAAAAAAATCCCAATACAGTTTAAGGCTTCCAGTCTTTTCAACAATACCTGCTTCTGTTGATAGACTTTTTGATCATCAGGCGATAAAAAGCAAATAAATGAGAGGCCTTTCTTATGCAATTTCTCTACTGGAGAGTAAATGGATTTCAGATGGAGCCCTAGTCTTTTTGCATAATTGGTGCTCCACAGCCTGTCTCTTTCTAGCACCCACTCAATGTTAAAGTATTTTCATATTAATTTGGAGAATATGCCTGAAAGCCAGATGATAGCTCCTGCTAAACAAACTTGAGAAGGCAGTAATAATCACAAAGAAAGAAAAAACAGGAATGATATCCCATTAGGGTTTAATGAATACTAGGAGTCAAACAGAAGTAAATAAATTCAGTATTTTTTATCCATAAAACAGTATGAGGATTAAACTCTGTGCCTTCTAATTACTGGATGGAACTCCTGTCCCACAGAATGGCTATTTAAAGAAACATTTCAGTCAATGAGGAACATCTGCATGAGCAGATACACCAGACTTATCAAGCAGGTTTTTTTTTCTAGTCCCAGGTTCCTCCGCTTGGCAAAAAACATCATACAAAAATTGAGTATGAGGGAACAATATAAATATATTAATAATTTTTCATATATTGAAGCAGAACTCTATTTCAATAAATATCTTCAACAATATTTTTTAGCATCTGAACTACTTCACCTGAAAATATTTCACTTCCCTTTTCCCTGAAATACTTCTGTTTTCTTAGTTTCAATGTCTCCAAAAATCTTTTGTTTCCAAAAATTTTTCACCTGTTGAGTTGTAGATAGAAATTTTATAGATATAAACAGACGTTTATTCACCAGTGAATTTTAAGATTAGAAACATGGTACTACTTCAGTACACTTTGGAAGTGAAAGAGAAAGAGTGAAGCCTGGGTAGCATAACAGTAAAGTAATATCAGAAGCCTTGAGTCTGCTGAAGAGGCCACTGGTAGGATGTTCACACTGGTATGTCCCTTGAGAAGGGGAATCATCCCTCTTCCACAAAGTGAATTAGTCTAAAGATTATGCATGTGCCACCAGATGTTTATCTCAGACAAAAGGGCAAACTCTCTCAATGAGTTGAGTTTGTAGAGACACTAGGCAGTGTCCAAAGCAGGGCCACGAGGATGGAGAAGGGCTTTGAGGGGAAGCTGGGTGAGGAGCAGCTGAGATCACTTGGTCTGTTCATCCTGGAGAAAAGGAGACTGAGAAGAGACCTCGCTGCAGTCTGCAACTTCCTCGTGAGGGGAAGAGGAGGGGCAGACACTGATCTCTTGGGACAAGTGACAAGACTTGAGGAAACACACTGAGCTGAATCATGGGAGATTTAGATTGGGTATGAGGAAAAAGCTTCTTCATCCAGAGGGTGGTTATGCCCTGGAACAGTTCCCCAGGGACGTGGTCATGGCACCAAGCATGACAAAGTTCAAGAAGCATTTAGACAATACTTTCAGGTACATGGGGGTGTCCTGTGCTGGGCCAAGAATTGAACTTGGTGATGCTGATTGGTGTCTTCCAAATCAGCATATTCTATGATTCTATGATTTATCATGTTCAAAGGCAAAATATCAGAATCAGTCATCCTAACTACTCACTGAGAGGACATCATCAAAAAGGATCCCTCTCAACTTAAGGACATTTACAGAAAAGTCAGTGGGAAAGCATCTGGCATATCCATGCAACAGAAGATAATTTTTGTTACCCCAGGCAAGTCCAAGCCACCATCCTAGCTATGATCAGTACCCAGCAATGAAAGTGTGCATTGGTTCATTAACACTTTACCAACCACTGATAATCTCTCAGTCCTTTCAAACTGTGGCTAACAGTCATGACTCCTTGATGTGACATCAGGAAATCAGGATCCCAAAGGGACAAATTGTATTTGCTTCTGTTTTCTAGTGATCTGCTGAAGGAGCAGATCCTGGATTCCTGAGAGCCTTTCTCACAGCATCAAGAGCAGAAAGCTGAAGAATCTGTTTTCAGTTGCCTGACCTTTGGAGGAAAGTGGTCAGAACAAGTCTGTGTTTAAATTTCCCAGACAGGGGAGGAGTGACAAGATTGGTAAGGGCGTTAGAAGTCTCAGTTTTGCAAATGTGAGGAAGCCATCTGGTTTGCATTATGGTGACCACTACACAGAGCTCCAATTTTTGTTGACTTTTTTCCCCCTGGAAAAATTGTTGCTTTCTGCTGAGAAATTGTGGAGAAATAAATGAAAGCTGAGTAGGAGGAGATACGTGTGTGTGAGAAGGACTGACACCATGAGCATTTTCACAGTGGAGGCCTAATAAAAGGGAGATTTGGTGCACAGCTGATCTGAAATACCAGATTCTGATGCCAGACTTTGAAGGTCACATCTTATATTAGTGACCTCTTTCTTAATCTGTAATAGGAATATAGTTTGGTCCTACCCATGGATGCTGCTGATACATACTCTAAGCATTTGGGACATTTATATTGAATAGATATTTGTTTGAGGCTGTCACAGGAAAGCTCTAATATGAGTTGAGCATTCAGGGCTGACCTCTGTCTAGAGCCTTTTTCTTCCCCTTTTCATGAGCAATGTCAGATGAAGCAAGGCCAAGGAGGTTGTCAAAGGGCTGCAGTACAGTGAAGCTCTTACAATGGTGCCCATTATGTTACCTGATGTGGACAAGTGGAAAAGCATAAATATAACAAAGGCTGGTCTTGAAAGAATTGGTACTAGGATAGATGGAGAGCTTCTCTATATAGTGTAAATTTGTGTCTTATTAAAAAAAAAAAAAAGGTAGCTTAGAGGTACTCTACAGCAGTTCTCTTTTTCAGGCCTCAATTCCAAAATGTTTGCTAGAATTTTTTTTTTTAATTTCTCCTCCTGAACAGATGATCTTTGTCTTGACCAAGGCTACTTAGAGCCTGCTCTTGTTCTACCTCATGTTTTCTGTGATGGCCCTGATTTCATTCTTGTTCTGTTAGTTGCTCACATCCCAGTAAGCTGATGCCTACTGCAGTTTCCAAGTCAAAAACATCAACATTACAGTGAAATATTCACTCATTCCAAAATGATATGTTTGCTTCTGAAATTATTTTTTCTCTTTTCCTTTTATATCTGTCTTTCTTTGATGTTGGTGGCCAAAACCTTTCTTGTGACTGTAATTAACATTACTCATTTATAGTACTCTTCCTCTTCTTTCTTCCTTGGAAGCCGCATTTGGACAGACTTTTAAGCAGATCTCATTTTCTAAGGACACCCTTTAGCTTTTAATATTTTCTTTGAAATGCTGTAAAAGACAAGTTTAGTCAAATAGCCTGATAGGCTGGAACAATATTTAATATATGTGTTTTCTTGTAATGAGAATCATTAAATTTTTGGGTGAAGTACTAAAGTTGTCATTAAACTAATGCATCATTTCTCCTGGAGATTTCTTTCAAGCTCAATATTTTCAGATTTCCAAGTACACTGTATTAGACATCTGAGCAGTAGAGGTCGGTTAATTGAAGGTCTCATGCCTCTGAACACATGACAGTTCATGAACAGCTCAACTTTTCAGCAGTAAAGATTTTTTACCCGTTATTTACACTTGTTAATAGAAAGCTGATTCAGATCAGAAGGTTCAAGGACACTTTGAAAACCCTCTGAAAATGTGATACCATGAAAAAAATTTAGGTGAGTTTTTAGATAGCACAAATTTATTGAATGTGAAATTTAAGCATTGACATATTAACATGAAACTTGGCAAATTAAACTGAACACTTGCACAGAAATGTGCAGCTCATCTGTTTTCACATAATGAAATTCTATGCAGTGGTTTATCTGCAAATGTCTCCACAAAAATGCAGCTCCAGTTATAAGTCCTACTTTTGGTTTTAGCTAAAATGCCATATAAGGTGGAGAACAGAAGGAAGTATTTTGTTTTGGATCACGTGTGCAGCTGCCCTGGTAGCAAGCAGACTTACGTCTGCAAAAGGTAACCTCTGTATATGTTTTATAACAACTTCCTTTGGACTGAAGCATCAGCCTGACCTCTCAAGGGCCAGGTTCTGGCATGTTTGTTATCACTGAGCACTGTGTATCCTGTCCCCAACAGTGAGCTCAGAGGATGCTGGTGACTAGGACAGAGAAGTAGCCGTGTGTGTTCAGACCAGGAACTAAGGCAGAATTACTAACTCCTATATCCTAGTTGATATTCTCAGGGGCAGTGATCACTAACAGTTTTATCTAAATTTGCTAGAGTTTACAATTGCTTAACAGCTACTGGAAATCACGCCATGTAAATTTAACAGCCAAAAAAGGCCTTTAGAAACCTGATGTTAGGTACTCATAATTTAAAAATCTGACAGTGAAAACTATTTGGATCCAGGATACATTCTGGTAGATCAGAACGTTTCCTTACACTTAAGTTGCCTTTTCTTGTTGCTTAATGTACATTGAAAGGAAAAAATTAGCTGGTTTATTTCCAGATATGAAATAATGCCTTTTTTACTTGGACTCTAATAAAAAATATTGCCTTTTTCATGGTTTTGGAGATAAGCTTTGTGTGTCTTAACTGTAGAAACTGAATAATCAATTGTTTAAATGAGCCTGCTGCTCACATGTGTTGTTTGTTTTAGCTTTTTTTTCCAGGGGAAAAAATGTGAATAGTTTCATTTTTCACTTGCAAGGAACAAGAGGGCTTTCAGTGCATTAAGCTGTGCAGCCTTCTTACCTTATTTTGTAATAAAAACTTAACACAATAGGAGGTAGAAAAAAAGTGGAAATTAATTTTAAAGTCAACGTCAGAATTTCTACACAAGTATATAAATGTTCTGAAAGGGCCAGATGTAAGAGTAAATATTCTTAGGACACATATTCTTAAGACCTTAGGACACATATTTTTATGCTGTTGGTTAGTGTGTATATGGCAGGAAACAAAGAGGAAGAGATTGGTTCTCAGAAATGAAAGAGCATTTTAATATTGCTTCTTGAAGTTTTGAATCCATAACTGTTCCCTACAAACAGGTTGTATTATCAACTACTCATTGGCTCAACACAGCAGTGACAAAATTCCAGCTGCAGGAGCTATCCTGGTTTTCCTGTGGCATATTTCTGTCAACAGAGGTGATGGAAAGATCTCTCTAAAATTTTACATCACTTCCTTGAGATACCTCCTCTTTTAAACCACGACAGCATTGCTGATGGCAGTGTCAGCTCTGGTCATTGCTAAATCTACACCTGTACTGTCCAAGCCTTGCAGAGTTTATGAACTTAAACCATGTAGAAACTAAGGCATGACTAACAGGGCTCCTCAGCAAGTGCAGCTCCAGCCATGACCAATGTTATCTGTACTCCATAGCAGAAGAGGTAATATCCAGTTTTTCATCTTCTATACTGATTTGCTAAATCAACAAAATATATTAAGGCCATCCAGTTACATATTCTTTCCCACTCACCTGTACTAAAGAAAAAGTATTGTGACTAGTGAGCAATACATTTTCAACATTGTTGATTTGATTTTTTGCTGTCCTCTAACTTTATAGTGGGGGTTGGCATCCTCATGCTTTTCTGCACTTGAAGCCAAGATCAAATAAAGTTTCAGGTTTATTTCTTAAAGGTCTGACTGTTTTTGAGATGTCAGAGAATCCTGATTGCTGTGAAATGAGGATAAGGTGAGGCAGTTATGTGAACAGCAGGTCAAATATGATTGTTGAAATTCAAAGCTCTAACAGGCAACTCCAGGTATAAATCACAGAAGAAACATGAGCCTGTAACCCAAAAAGTCTATAAAACAATCGGCAAGTTTCAGAAGAAAAGTTTGTAGAGAGCTTTTTCCAGAATGACCTCTGATACCCAGCACTGTTGGGAATAGGCTAGGTGGGATCTGGGTGAGGAGTTGAAAGAGCCCTCACCTGACTTTAAGGTGAGGATACTTAAACGGGCACAAAGAGACATGGTATCTGCCTTGGGGGAATGCATCTGTTGAAAGCATTACATTTAAACTGTTTAAAACCTCCCTCAGAACACTGAATTCGTCATTATGAAGCAGAATAAACCTTCTAAACTGCCTGTTTTCCACTGAAAGTACAAACAAAATCATTCACTTTTGTACCTTCATTAAATGTAGTTATTTTGGAAATCAACATCCTCCTGAGATATCAAATGTACAGATGCCATTTATGTGACAAAGTAGATAAGTAAAATGTTTTTTCTACCACACAGTTTCATATGCTTAAGTTTCCCAGCTGTAAAGAGGAATGATGATGGCTTCTGTTTGTTTATTTTACATTCAATAGATATTTGGGGAAGGATTTTTTTCTGGTTTTGCTGACACAAAATCCTTGAGGAAACTGTGTTCTACAAAGTAGGAATTGACTAAGAAAAATGTCCTAAACCCTCATGCAGAAAAACAAATTATTCATTTTATTAGTAATCACACTGACTCTTTTCTGATGTTCAACTTAAAATCTGGTTTCTTGTTGATTTCTTTTTGCACCTACTTCTATTACTTTTCTTTGTCAGCTACTTCAAGTATGGTATGTATTATATAAGATTATAACCAGTGAAATGTAGGGACAAAATTACATTTTCTGTTCTTTCTTCTCCCTTTCTTTCAGAGAAAAGCTGACTTAAAAATAAGTGCCATTTTCACCTTCTTGGTTTTGCCTTAAACAGCAGAACTGGTGAGCTATGCAAATCCAGCCTACTGCCCTGCTCCCTTGGGTGCCAGGTTACTGGAGGCACTATTTTCCCATCCCTCCTGTTTTTGTGATTGAGTTTGTTCCAGTGAAACTCAAGGCACACTGAAGAAAAATTTGTACCCTGACCTTAGCCTGATGTGTAGTCAGGTCACAGACAAAATGTGTCCTAACACAAACAAGTTGAGAAGTTCAGCTGAACCACACCTGATTTAGACATTCAGAATGCAGACAGTAAATATGTTTAATACATGGCCTTATGAAACATATGGTGTCCTGGTACCTGAAAAACTTGAAAGGTTATTTATGAATATCTGTGACTAATGGAGCCTCCTAAGTACAGCAGTACTCTCTGGCAATGTCTGGGGCTGTTTGGTGTTGCAATTCTCAATTGGTTGAGGATTGCTTAGGTAACTCCTCCAGGGAAGAAAATTAAAATACTGCAACTCCACAACTTCAATTAAAGCCAATGCTAAAAACAGGGAACCATAATTGGTTTCCCATCAGTTTACCACCTCTCCTTCACTACCTCTGCTCTACCTCTCTCTATATAAAGATTAAAATGTTAAAAAATAAAACATAAAAAAAAAGAAAAAGAAAAAGAAAAAGAAAAAGAAAAAGAGAAAGAAAAAGAAAAAGAAAAAGAAAAAGAAAAAGAAAAAGAAAAAGAAAAAGAAAAAGAAAAAGAAAAAGAAAAAAGTCAAAAGACTGATTATTCCTGTCTTACTTTTTGCAAGCAACTAGGTCTTTTTTTTTTTTGTGAGGGCAAGTGAGATCAAGCCATGAAAGTTGTTAGTTAAATACAGGGTCTGCACAGAAAAATGCTAGTCTCCAGCTTCGTATGTTTTTATATCTCTTGTACATTGTGACATTTGTAAGTGGTACTGACAGAAACCGCATACTAAGTTCATGATCTTGAAACATAATTCCCTTTTACTGTAAACAGCTTCATGTGCTGACTCTGAAGGGAAAAAGAGGTGAACAAAAAATATATCTCTAAATCTGCCCCAAAGCATGTATATAAAAAGCATAAAAATAACGTATGACAAATAATGAAGAAATCATGCATGTTAATATCTAGATAAATTGCATTATATAGAACAGACATTCCTTTCTAAAAAGAAAGAATGTCTGGGAGACTTAGACATCTAAACAAGTATTTTAATTTTTTCTTGATTTGCTGTTGTGCTATTTGATAAAGTTTTGGGACCTCCTTTACCTGCTGTACCTGGTATTAGAACTAGGCTGGTCAGATTGGTCTATCAGATGTCAAGGAGGTTTATACATGGAAGTACTACTGTCTTTTTACCTTGAAACCATATCCTTTGATAATAGAAAACTCCTAGGAGAAATTAAAGCTTAGACTTCTTCAGCAATCTTAATGACTTTTTCATCCATTTTCTTTAAAGCACTGTTTATCTGTGAGACATTTTGTCTCATATTTTAGTCATACATGGCAAAGGGAATTATAGGGTTTTTTTTCTAACTGTCTCACCTCTGCGTAGGCTGGTTTTATTTTTGTCATCTTAAGCTTATTGATATTAGGAAAGCCTTGCTATATCTAATGAGGAGGCTCATGATTCCTACTATTTATTTTATTTATTAAGCAGCATATTAGAGACAGATGATGAAAAATACTGCAAGATTTCCTGATCAGGAGAAAAAGATGAACAGTGCTTTGGTTCTTTCCAGTGGAAATACTGATATTTAGAGAGCTCTCTGCAATAAATGTAGAAGCTAGGTAAACCTCTTAGTAGAACATTAAAGCATTTAAAATTGAAAAAGAAACTTCTTCTTAATTGATTGTTCTGTGGCTGGTCACATCAGAGAAGCTATTTGTCCCTCTCTGTCTCTTTTGCCCCCCTCCAGCCCACCTTTCTTCTAATAAAAAAATAACTAAATTAATAGAAAGTACTTTGGCAATATACTGAAGGGCAGAGGTCCTTCTGGGTATCTTGTGAGAAACCAGATAAGAAAAATCCTGCAGGAGTCCTGGGTTTCAAAAATAGTTCAGATTGTTGTCTTGATGTAAGCTCTGGTTTAGTCCTGGCCACTAAGATGCATGAGTATATGGTCACTGCTGGGAGGACAACATCCTACTGGGTGACAATGAGGCACTGATATCTGAGCTGCCACAGTCTTTCCCTATAAATAGCATAATTGACTTCTCATTCTCAGATGACTCAAAATGGTATTTAAAAATCAAATTTGACTTTAAATGATGACTTGTGGTTGCCAGATATATTTGATGTGGCCAATCTTTTATCTCTTCCTGTCTCTTCTACAGAATTCTTCCTGTTGTACATTTCTTTCCTATTTTTTTACACACTCATTTGCTAGTGAAATCTCTCATTACTATTTCATTTTTGTTGGTATTTTGGTTAGGTTGTTATAACATGCATACTCAATTCACTGTTTACATAAAAGGGTCTTCTTTAAATACAAGTAAAAATTGTTCATTGCATAATTTACATATTTTTAACAGAGCAGCAGAAAAAAATAGACATTAATATTACTGCTGATGAAATTGTATGTGGACTGCTAGTGAAATGCATTGCTGTGACAGCACTCAGTGTTTAGCTAAAAGCCCCCAAATTGTTTTGCTAATGATCTTGCTAACCACAAGGGATCTCATATGCCAGACAATAATTGCTCCCCCTGTTTCTCCTGTTTCTCTTTTTAATGATGGCCTCTTATATGAAAATGCCCCCTAATAAGAAAAGCTTTTAGACAGATTAGATTGGATACTGATTACAACTGGAGAGGCTGCTAAAAGTTTCATGGAAGATCTTACTCATGCTTGGAGTACTGTAACTGGGCATAGACCTGCTGTGTCTGTGGGGCTCTGGGTTCCAGGGATCCCGCCTCTGCTGCATCAGCAGTTTTCAGATTAAAATAAACTGTTAGTGGAGGTAAAAATAAACTCAGCAGGGATTAACCACCTGCGAATTTATCCAGCTTCTTGAGTGTATTTCGCCACCAGCACTGATTTCCATAATGTGTCTCACAATGCCAAATTTTGTAGCTTCAAACCCAACTCATATATTCCATAAATGTCTCCAGGTGAATTTTTCTTTGTATAAAAAGGCTGAGAATTGTTTCTAAGTTCTCTTGCTTTTCCTTGTGTACAATTGTCCTTGCTTCAGGAAGGATGATGCTTGCTATGGGGTTTGCTATGGGGCACTTTACTATGGAGTAGCTTCCCCTCAACTACTTGGAATGTTGACGACCCTCTGTAGGGAAGATATATGAACTCCAGAATTTTTTTTATATTATTAAAAAAAAGCACAGTGTTGATGTTTGCTATGAAGAAAGATGGAGTCTTTACGCAATAATACCTAATCTCTTCATTCAATTAAAATTCAGAAGCCAATGTATTTAATAATGTAAACTATGCTTATCTCAAAAAGCTGTTTTCAGAGCTCAAAAAGCTTATTATGACTGCAAGGACATGGTTTCCTTTTTAAAAAGTTTTTTTTACCTTAAAGAAACATTGATTTTGTAATCAAGATAAAAAAGTACTTAAATATCAATGAAGTTTCTAAAGGAAAACTGCAAAATCTATCTTTCAAATCTTGGTGGTAAACTGAAAATCTACTTGTAGCCAAATCCATTACTATTACACATGCTCACAGAGATAATTTAAACAGTTGAAAGAAGAGACAGTTCTGTGAGAAAAAAAAAAAAAAGATTCTTTAATAATAAATAGGCAGCGTAAGGGTTCTTTGACATTCTGGGAAAACAAAAGAAGCTGATGTGAGTGACTAAGGCAAAACGGAATGCAAACCGTAGAAAACTGAGAAGGGAAGCAAATGTACAGAAGACATGTCTATCAAAATTTAAGGACAACATGAAAGGATTTTTTAACTGTTCCTGTCCAGATCAGCAGGAGTGGGTGTGGTCAAGATCCTAATGTTATTCAATACCATCTTACATCATTGCCAGGGGCCAGGGGAAAGGGACTCTTCCCCTTCTGTGAAGAAAGGATGTCACTTTTCCTGTCAGAGGAAAGCGTGGCAGGCAAAAGGTCTGTCCACCACTGTTTTCATTGTCCTGGGATTGTTGAGCATTTTGCATGTAAATCACACTCTCTTTGTACGCTTTTGTAAATAATACTGGTGCTGTTATTGCTTGCTTTGTCATTGTATTTCTGTTTCCAGCAAATTGTTCTTATCTCAATCCATGATTAGTCCCTTTTTTGGTCCCGACTGAAGGGGGGGAAGGCGAGAGTTTTGTGGTTTTCTTTCTAGTGGAAGTACTAAACTGGGGAATACCATTCCTAAACCATGATGCAGCACAAGAAAAAAAGAGGCTACTAACAGATACATTTGTCAGCAGAAAAAAGGATAGAATTATTGGAAGTATTAAAGGGTAGAATTATTAGAAGTATTAAGGCAACAGAATCAGAAATGTTGAGCGACTGTATAATAAATATATCATTGGGGAAAAATGCCAGATACAGTGGTTTTGGCAAATGTTAATCATGACCTTTCTACTCCAATAAAATTCTTAAAAACTCCTACAGGAGATGAATACCTTTGAAACTATTGGGAACTGGTAGTATGGATCTAAATGTTTTGGAAGAGCTATCAGATATTAAAGAATCACAGAATCTTCAAGAAAGAGAAGACTGAAAGTTGGAAGAGACCTTCAAGGTCATCTGTCCAACCACCAACCCAGCACCAAAATAGTTACCCCTAAACCATATCCCCAAATGTCAGATCCAGGTGCCTCTTAAACTCATCCAGAGATGGCAACTGCACCACGTCCCTGGGCAACTTATTCCAATGCATGAACACTCTTTCAGTGAAAAATTTTAATAAATATCCTTTCATAACATCTTAAACTCTGGCAAAGTAGAACAATGAAATTGTTGCTGTTAAAATATGTAGTTATTGAGCAGCACAGCATTGTGCAGACCACAGATCACTAACACAAATTGATTGGGCCATTTAATAAGTTCAGGACAAGATGCATTTAAAAAGACCTAGTACAAATAATTGATTTTGGAACAAGAGAAGCCACATTTGGAGAATATAGATGCTGATAAGATGCAGTTTTTTGGGTTTTTTTTGGGTTAGTGGTTAGAAGCAAGGTTCAGAGTGATAGTTGTAGGTGTAGCAGTCTTCTTATTAATGTTAACAAGATTAACAGTTTAATAATTTTGGATGTAGCTAGCAATATAAGGTAGTAGCAATGAGTTTATATGAACAATGTTTGGCACTGGTGTGATGCTTCCTTGAGTTCTGTGTCCAGTCCTGATGGCCACATTTCAAGAAGGATTACCTTCTGAGAGTCCAATCAATTGCTAAAAAGAATAAAATAAAAGCCTTATGTTAAGAAAGCTGAAGAGCTCCCCTTGAGTAATTATTAGGTAAAAATTGCAGTAATTCAGTCAGAATCTAAATGTACTAGTAATAGAATCCAAAATTAATAATATGGTTCCTCAACCCATTAAAAAAGTTTAATGACTGAAACTAGAAGCTACAGTAATTCAGTTGAGAACTATGGCTTCTATGACAGCAAGTTTAGTTACCATCTGACACCTTAGTAAGTCAGTGGCAGTTATTTCACACCTGGAAAGATTTGAGGTCGAAAATTTCACACCTCTTTGAAAGAGAGTTTGGGTAGAGGGTTTCTTTCTGTAACGATTTTTGCAATTTTACCACTGCTTCAAGCAGCTTATCTTTTGCTGGGTGTCAAATTAGCATGACACGAAGAGGGGAGCTGTAACCTTCTGCACAGTAGCTCTCAGTAAATTGCTGAGACTTAAAAAGTGTGTGAGGAAAAAACATCTCTTGCATCTTTGACCTTTGTCTTACTCCCATCCTATTTCTAAGCATTCACTCTTGCTGTTGTCACAAACAGGACACTGAGCTAGACTGATCATTGGTCCAGCCCAGTAAAGTTCTTACATTCTTACTGTAGTGGCAATTCTTCCTTGAATTCCTATGAATGTCAATAGAGATTTTATTCCATTACCCGTAATTGTTATTTTTTTCAGGCATGAGTGGAAGAAAATAGTGCCATCTACTCAGGAAATTGTATAGCTCTTTTAATAGCTGGATCTGTAATTATATACTGATGCCAGATTACCACAGGAACAACAAATGGAAGCAACTATGTAACACCACAGAGGCTACACACCTGTATTTTAACTGAAGTGTATTAATCTTGTTAACTATTCGGGGCTCTGTTCAGCTGAGTTAAACACAGCACCTACATCTTTCAATTAATGAAGATTTCATCAAGGCTTTAATCATTTACTGCTTTCTAGGTTTCTCAACTGATCTTTAAGAGTGTGAGCTATTGGAGTCTTATGCCCAATCTATTATATATGTGTTATAAAGCTTGATAAATATGAAGCTGCCTCTTACAAAGATGGCATTTTCCCAGTGGCAGAGATTACTTTAGAAGACATTTTGAGTTTTCCAGTAAATTGGTTGCAAATCATTTTGATGTTTAGAGTGCTGGGTGCAGGGATAGTGACAGGTTCTGACAAGGCAGAAAGTGCTGTGGCATTATCAGTAAGCCATGGAAATGATCCTGAAAAGGAGTGGTACATTACTTAAATGGAAAAAGTGCTGTTGAGACTTTCACAATCTGTTCACAGAGGGCTTATAAACAGATGTGAAATTAGCTGAAAAAAGCTATTCAGGAAGAAGTATACACACACACTTCCTGCCTCAAAATACATTCAGGTGTTCTGTCAGCCAAATAACAGACAGATTTTTAAAAGGAAACAGAGAAGAACTGTTTCTGAAATAACTGTAGACAATTCCTAGAGAAGAAATGTGATTAATTTGAGCAGGGTTTTGAACTAGAATAGAGTAGGAGCAGGGGATCTAAGGGAGAGTGGGCCACCTGATGGTTTTTTCTCAACATCCATGCATGCAGAGGATAGCACTGCAATCTTATGCTCATCCCCTGGACTAGTGGATACCTGCCTGACTTGTGTTCTATGCGCATGCAACAGTAATCTTCTATATGTCCAGTCAATCTCTATATATGGGGCACCGCATCTTTTTGAACACAATGTCAACACAATAATACACCAATTCACCCCATGTTCTCATGATAAATGCCTACTGCCATTTTAGTGACCATTCTGACAATAGTTAGTAAAAAGTTTCTAACCTTAGAAACATCTAGCATCTGGAGAAACAAATATTTACAGAATTTGATGAAAACAAGTCATAGACTCACAGACTCACAGAATCATAGACTCATAGAACCATATATCATAGAATGGCTTGTGTTGGCAGGAACCTTAAAGATCATCTAGTTCCAACCCCTCTGCCAAGGACAGTGACACTACTAGGAAAGGTTGTTCAAAGCCTCATCTAATCCAGCCTTCAGCATTTCCAGGGATGAGGTATCCACAGCTTCTCTGGGCAACTTGTTTCAGTGTCTAACCACCCTCACAGTAAAGATTTTTTTCCTAATATCTAATGTAAACCTTCTGCCTTTCAGTTTAAACCCATTCTCCCTTGTCCTGTAACTACATCCTGTAGTGAAAGATCTCTCTTCATCTTTCTTGTAGGATCCATTCAGGTACTGGAGGGCGGAAGATTATGAAACTACACTCTATGTTATGGAAGTTCCAGATGTACACATTTTATTCACTGGCATAAGTGGCCAGTTTTTTTAATTTTATGATATTGACCAATGAAAAACACTTGGTAAAATCTAGATTGGAGTTTTTACTGTGTTTGCTTTCTTTGAGAGTAAAGATGGCAACTACTGGCAATCTGTAAACACATTTAAAAACACTGAAACTATTCATTAAGCTCAAAGCCCAATAAGATACATAATACACATGCATGCCACGTTGCACTAACAAAAAACCCTAACAAATGATAACCTATTTATGAAGTGCTTGCACTTTCCAAGGAAGAGATCACTGCATGAGTAATCAATTATATTTTTGTAATTATAAAGAGAACAACAAAAACCCCCAAGAGATGGTAAAACCTGTCTTAAAATTAAGCTAGACTTTGGTTCTGACAGCATCTTGGTGTGCAGATAGATGATAGTGCTTTGTGCCGCCCCTGGGGTAAGAAAGTATGGGGGCTATGTATCTTGTATACTATGGATCCTGTGAGTGCCTGTGCCCTCTGAGCTGCCCCATGTCCACAGCTGCCCCATGCCCTGCCAGGACCATGCCCTGCCAGAGGCTGGCTCCTCAGTATTTCTTACTAATTCATAAAAGGCACATTTACACCTGTCACAGGAGCTTCTTCCTCACTGATGGACCAGCTGATAGCAGCATCCTTGCTATCCACGCTTGCTGGCTGGGGAAGACAGCAAAAGTCAAGACACGTTTTGGGTGGCAGAGCCTAAAAGGGATGCCTGCTGACTGATGCATGTGAAAGTGATTTTTCTACAGAAATGAAGGCAACACAGTACTACTCAGTTCATTTTGGAATAACTTATCTCAGCAGATGAAATAAAAGATGAAACTTCTTTATATGTTTGTTTATATATATATATATATATGTTTTCTTATGGCAAATATTAGATACAAATTTGAAGTTTTCCCAAAAGTGCTGAGGTGTGGATTCCCCATCCCTGGAAGTGTTCAAGACCAGGCTAGATAGGACTTTGAGCAAGTGAAAGCCATTCCTGTCCATGGCAGGGTAATNAGTAAATTGGTTGCAAATCATTTTGATGTTTAGAGTGCTGGGTGCAGGGATAGTGACAGGTTCTGACAAGGCAGAAAGTGCTGTGGCATTATCAGTAAGCCATGGAAATGATCCTGAAAAGGAGTGGTACATTACTTAAATGGAAAAAGTGCTGTTGAGACTTTCACAATCTGTTCACAGAGGGCTTATAAACAGATGTGAAATTAGCTGAAAAAAGCTATTCAGGAAGAAGTATACACACACACTTCCTGCCTCAAAATACATTCAGGTGTTCTGTCAGCCAAATAACAGACAGATTTTTAAAAGGAAACAGAGAAGAACTGTTTCTGAAATAACTGTAGACAATTCCTAGAGAAGAAATGTGATTAATTTGAGCAGGGTTTTGAACTAGAATAGAGTAGGAGCAGGGGATCTAAGGGAGAGTGGGCCACCTGATGGTTTTTTCTCAACATCCATGCATGCAGAGGATAGCACTGCAATCTTATGCTCATCCCCTGGACTAGTGGATACCTGCCTGACTTGTGTTCTGTGCGCATGCAACAGTAATCTTCTATATGTCCAGTCAATCTCTATATATGGGGCACCGCATCTTTTTGAACACAATGTCAACACAATAATACACCAATTCACCCCATGTTCTCATGATAAATGCCTACTGCCATTTTAGTGACCATTCTGACAATAGTTAGTAAAAAGTTTCTAACCTTAGAAACATCTAGCATCTGGAGAAACAAATATTTACAGAATTTGATGAAAACAAGTCATAGACTCACAGACTCACAGAATCATAGACTCATAGAACCATATATCATAGAATGGCTTGTGTTGGCAGGAACCTTAAAGATCATCTAGTTCCAACCCCTCTGCCAAGGACAGTGACACTACTAGGAAAGGTTGTTCAAAGCCTCATCTAATCCAGCCTTCAGCATTTCCAGGGATGAGGTATCCACAGCTTCTCTGGGCAACTTGTTTCAGTGTCTAACCACCCTCACAGTAAAGATTTTTTTCCTAATATCTAATGTAAACCTTCTGCCTTTCAGTTTAAACCCATTCTCCCTTGTCCTGTAACTACATCCTGTAGTGAAAGATCTCTCTTCATCTTTCTTGTAGGATCCATTCAGGTACTGGAGGGCGGAAGATTATGAAACTACACTCTATGTTATGGAAGTTCCAGATGTACACATTTTATTCACTGGCATAAGTGGCCAGTTTTTTTAATTTTATGATATTGACCAATGAAAAACACTTGGTAAAATCTAGATTGGAGTTTTTACTGTGTTTGCTTTCTGTGAGAGTAAAGATGGCAACTACTGGCAATCTGTAAACACATTTAAAAACACTGAAACTATTCATTAAGCTCAAAGCCCAATAAGATACATAATACACATGCATGCCACGTTGCACTAACAAAAAACCCTAACAAATGATAACCTATTTATGAAGTGCTTGCACTTTCCAAGGAAGAGATCACTGCATGAGTAATCAATTATATTTTTGTAATTATAAAGAGAACAACAAAAACCCCCAAGAGATGGTAAAACCTGTCTTAAAATTAAGCTAGACTTTGGTTCTGACAGCATCTTGGTGTGCAGATAGATGATAGTGCTTTGTGCCGCCCCTGGGGTAAGAAAGTATGGGGGCTATGTATCTTGTATACTATGGATCCTGTGAGTGCCTGTGCCCTCTGAGCTGCCCCATGTCCACAGCTGCCCCATGCCCTGCCAGGACCATGCCCTGCCAGAGGCTGGCTCCTCAGTATTTCTTACTAATTCATAAAAGGCACATTTACACCTGTCACAGGAGCTTCTTCCTCACTGATGGACCAGCTGATAGCAGCATCCTTGCTATCCACGCTTGCTGGCTGGGGAAGACAGCAAAAGTCAAGACACGTTTTGGGTGGCAGAGCCTAAAAGGGATGCCTGCTGACTGATGCATGTGAAAGTGATTTTTCTACAGAAATGAAGGCAACACAGTACTACTCAGTTCATTTTGGAATAACTTATCTCAGCAGATGAAATAAAAGATGAAACTTCTTTATATGTTTGTTTATATATATATATATATATGTTTTCTTATGGCAAATATTAGATACAAATTTGAAGTTTTCCCAAAAGTGCTGAGGTGTGGATTCCCCATCCCTGGAAGTGTTCAAGACCAGGCTAGATAGGACTTTGAGCAAGTGAAAGCCATTCCTGTCCATGGCAGGGTAATTGGAACTAGATGATGTTTAAAGTCTCTTCCAACACAAATCTTTCCACGATGCTATGAAAACAAAGTTAAAAAAAGGGAAAATAAATTAATTCACCAGTAGGATATACCTGTGGAGTAAGTCTGGTTTTAGCCATTATATAGGGTTTTTCCAATGGTCACCTCCCTCAGTTATCAAAGCTGAGGGCTTACTTCATGAATAACTGTGCACTCTGCCTCTTCTAAGAAGCAGTTTTTGGGTACTGCCCTCTAATTGACTGCAACTTCATTCAGTAACTATTGTGCCAAAATTCACTCTTCAACACACATTTTTATCCTTCACCATAGTCTTTCTAAGAACTCATATTGTTTTTCATTTTGAACCTCAATAAAATACAAATAAATCATATGAGGTGTTTATAGGGAAAGAAAATATGATAAATATGTAGATATGCGCTTTTATTGTCCCTGTGCTAGCTCTCTCCTTCACAAGGTTATCTGTTTTGACACATCTAATAATGTGAATGTGTTTGAATAGTTTCTTTTCTGTAGTAGCTTTCATATTTTCTCAGTAAATTTAAATTAACTTATTTTTTTAGCATGGTTGTGTTCTTGATTATTGGAACCAACAGTTATGTTTATTACATAATTTATAAATTATATATCAGAAGAATTGTATAAATCTTTTATTAATTCCTGTAGCCCTCATTTTTGTCTTTTCAAGGGAAAACATGACAACCAGAATGGAATATGGGAAAGGTAAGTTTATGCTGCTTAACAGCAGTTTTTCTAATATTGTATCTCTTAGAAAGCTCCTTCAAAATTTTGACTGCCCAAGCCAGATAAGAATCTGATTTTATGGATGTAGTTGACTCCAATGTGCTAAATTCTTAATACAGGTTTAGAGGCATAGAAAAAGGAATATGAAAAAGGAAACAAATCCACAGAACTAATTACATACCGATAATCTCAAGACTGTATTTTTGATAGGCTACTGCCAAAGAAATAGTAAGAGTACTATTTCTGCAGACACTGACTTACTAGAGAAGAAAATAGGCTATTTCAGTTGGAAGGGACTTAAAAAGATAATCTAGTCCAACAGTAGACACATACTTGCTGCACAAAACAGGGACAGTTTAAGGAATACTGAGTGTCTTTTCCATAAAGCCTGTAGTTGTGCACTGTTTCCTCCAAGAGTGAAGCTGGCTGCAGAAGTCCCTGCTCATACTGTCCTTCTCTTTGAGGAGGCTGTGCACTTACATCTTTGCTTTTTAGCTGGCTGCCTTCAGGATGAACTGTAAATCAGATCAGTGAAGCATCCTGAGCTAAACAAGTAGTTTGGAAGTGGCTTTCCAAGTCAGATTCCTCATTTGGGTTATGGCACAACTGAAAAAAAGACAGCTGCATCAGTGTAACTGAAATCAGTGAATTACAACAGAGGGGTTGGACACCAGCAACAGGGAAAGAGAAAGAAACTGTCTTTTTACAGCTTTTATCCCTGATGGAAATACGTCATGGAATGGCTACCCTGCACCAGGAAGAGGGATGTGGCAGGAAACAAACAGCCCAGCAGTGACAACTCACTGTGCTACACACCACACTCAGGACAGGAATTCTTGCTTCTCAGCAACACAGTACTATTTCTTTCCTGTACACTAATTTAACCATCATAGGTGCCTTAAAAGGTAGAGCAGGTGGGGTTTTTTAATTCTTGTGTTGACTTTTTTTTTTTTTTTTTACTCTCTAGTAGAATTAATTGAGATGCTGGTTTAATTTGCTGAGAAAAAGAAACCTTGTTCCATCTTTTGAAAAGCAGCACTGAAGCCTTCATTCATCTGCTTTTCATCCAGTGTTCTTTTCTGGCCTCCTTTCTGTTTCCTGCTACACAATGCAGTATTATTATGAAAGCGTTTAAAGTAATGACAACTATATTAAGAACACATCACTTTGGAAAAAAATTAACCATTTTTCTGTGTCTAGGCAAAAAAGGAACAGAAATTTGCTTGAATTATGAAGGCCACACACACACACTGGGCAAGTGTTGCGTGATCTCTGAAAATTATCTAATTGAGCCACAGCTGGAGACAGTCACACATAGCTGTAGCACTCAGAGTGCCTATGACGACATTTCTTGTTCTCTGCCCCCACATGTGGTTTTTTAGACACATTGCTAAAACAGGAATCTTACAGGATATTCAACACTGGCAAAAGATATGTAATTAGATATCAAAGTTAATATGCTAGTCCATCAAGTCTTCCTATGCATACTCCACAGAAGAACAGAGAAATGCTCCCTCACAGTTGGATAAATTAGGATCTTCATGTGTATGATTTAAATCTCACTTTGGTGAAGCCTTTTTTTCCTTTCCAGTAGAGTCTCAAGGGAAATTGAACAACTAATGTAGAAACAGTCATTACCTTACTAAAGATAAACCTTGTTTGAGGAGTGTACATGGGCAGGCACGTAGGCACAATTTTAAGTACACGGATAGTCACCGAAGCATTTTTAAATGCATTAAAGCATGTCTGAGCATCTTGTTAGGTTGTGTCCAGTGAACCAAACTCAGGCACTAAGAATTTTGCAAGTTTTGTTGTCTGGGCACCCAACTGACTTTGGGGAGGGCACCAGTAACATAGGCTTCTCCTTCTCTATGTTCAGCTTGAAAACATGGGTCTAATGTCTGATCTCAGGCCAAGAGAATTTGATGGAAGTTTATACTTTGAAGTTGAATTCTTATGGAGCAACTCTTATATTTCTTGCCCAGCTATGGGCTAATAAAATAGCCAAGGAATGTAGGACAGCTATCAAAAACATTATAAAGAAAATAATAAAAAAATGTGAATGAGAAGTACAGAGAGAAAGAAAAATATAAGAATTTGGGAAAATGGCTTTCAGGTTTAAATATTGTGCCATATATTTGGCCCTTTGAAGTTTATAAATATTTACTACTGTATTAAAAATAGTTAAATTTTAGCATAACCACAACTGGTGGACCAATCAGATCAGATATTTAAGATAATTAACTAAAGAGAATATGAGCTACTGTCCCTGTGTCATAGAATTATACCTCTCTGCCCTGAAATTAATAATTCTGAATTTTTAAGAGATAAACAAGTCATGAGAAAAATTGAAAAATGCTTTTTTGAAAAGGAAGAAGTATCATAACTTTCCTGTTATTAATCTTTCATATCCTTATACTATTTGTTACATGGTCTAGCATGCATAAATATAACTCAAGGCATACAACACTGTCTTGTATAATGCAATATAATGAGTCTTTAAAGTAAGAATCAATCTGTTTGAATACAAGGTAGCAGATGTGTATTCACTAAGATGAAAGAAAGACCTCTCTCACCAGTGCATAGAAAATTTATGCTTGTAATTCCTCATAGAGGATGGAGAAGAAATATTCATGAACAGAAGGCACAATGCAGTATGATCTAATGACTCAATCTAATTCTGAAACCCAAGAATTTCTGTGCTCATCCAGGTATTGCTGGCAATGTTTTGAGACCTTTTTTTTCCCTCTAATTCTCTCCCTCAGTCTTCCCGGCTGTAAATCCTGTGCAATCCAGTGCTTTTAAATTTCAATATATAAATGTATAAGATTAGGAGTTAAAATATTTTGTTATTTTCCTAATCATCTATGATTCAGACTGCCAAAGAAGGTACGTGGAATGCACATGGGGTGTGATGAGTGCATGCAGACATCCTGATGTACCTAAACTAATTTATATTTTGATAGATTATTATGGTGGATGGTTTCATCCACTTATTATTAATTGCAAAATACATAAATGAATGTATGATAAAAATAATAATGAATAATATGAAAAATAAGCATATCACAAGTGGCTCCCTTCTTTGTACATCCATCCATTTAATGCAAGGTAATGATGTAGCATATTTGCCTTTATTTCCTATCTATGCTTTAGTGACTTTCTATGAAATTTGAGAGATCAGATCATACACCTTGTGTACAAATGAGGGCTGAATCTTATTTCAGGGAGCATTCAACCCTGTCTGCAAGTCTTTCCAACCTCTAGGACTCACAGGTACTCTAGGTTAAGGCTTCTTCCCTTTAGAAGCTCTCCTCCTTTACATGGAAACAGTCACCTTCCACTGGGAGCTTTGCATATAACTTCAATGAGGTTAGTATCTCAATTTAGTGTGTAATTCTAATTCACTACTGAAAATAAGACTTTGGATGGAAAGTCACTTATGTGGTTTTAATATATGGATGTGTAGCATTTTGTGAAAAAATGCTCTTTTCACTCATCTTTCAGTAGCAAAATGAGACACAAGCAGGATCTGATCTGAATTATGTCTTGCACTTAACCTGAAGGAAAAACTGACATTTTTACAAACATTTACATCTTCAGAATATAAAAAAAGTCACAATTAATGCCAGATCAATATCCTTGCTTTAGATCTTTTGACAAGTAATTGCCCCCCACACACACCCCGCCAGCTCTTTGCTTCAACTTCCCCCACCTCTTCTGCCAGATTTTAGAATTTGAAATTAAAAGCATAAATTATATGTTGTAGCTTGGAGCTAAAAACTGATTCTGTCTCTGAATGTTCTTTTAGAACCACAGCCAGCCAAAACTAATTCAGCACAGTCTCACTGAAGTGCTTGGAGCAGTCTGTCTAAACAGCACAGGCCTTCTTAATTTACCCAACGCTCACACTGCCTCCAATTAGGATGAAAGTGACTGTGCCATCGAAGAAAAAAGTAACTTGACTCTTTCAGGCAGCAGCTGAGATAGCATGAAAACTTGCACAGATCAGGCTTTTAGACTCAGGTCAGCTCCATACCTTTAACCTTCCTGAGGGCCTAACAAAATATTTGAGGGAACAGGAAATCTTCCCTGTTTGTATAGCTGCTGGACATCAGATGCTGCATCTGCCCTTGTGCAGGCCTGGCTTTTATCAGGTATCAGTCACAAAACAGATCATTTTAATGGACTGGCTCCCTGCAGTCCCTTTTGGGTCATCTCCCTGAGCAAGCTAGAGGATTCTGAATCCTCCCAAGCTCTGCTTGAGCTGTCATTAGCTCTTCAAAAGCAGAGAGTGGCAGGGATCTCACAGGAAAGTGCAGGAAAGCTTCCTGGATGCAGCCACATAAAGCTCTGTACCAGAGCAATCCTTTGCAAGAGGAGAGAGTTCAGCTTTTGCTCACATGTGCAATTCTCTTTTCACACTTCTAACAGAAATCTGTGCGTGTAGAATTTCAGCTTGAGATCTAAGGTGCTGGAATATGGTACTAAGGAACAGACAGGAGGTGCTGGAATGATGATTGCTTGTGCTTGTCAATTATAGCTACAGCCAGAATGGTTCATTGGATGAGTCAATGAAGAAAGACTATGCAAATATAGAATTAGAGCTTCTAGTATAAGTTGACTGCACCAATGGGAAAGAGTAAGGCTGCATTTTCTAGCCTCAGGGCTCTTGACTTTTGCAACTTTAAAAATATTCTTTTGTTTAGAATACAAAAAAATTACTATGTCATATTATTTTTCTGCAAGCTATGTAAACAAATTTGTCATGACAACAACTATATATTTTAATCTATGTGATTAATGCTTTCTTGGCCCACCAGTATAAAAAATAAAAATAACTGGTTTTTCTTTAATTTTTTCCTGTTCTGCAGCAAAAAAAACAATCACTTGAGGTGGTCTGCTTAAGTTGTTAAGTGTGTGAAACAAAAAAAATTAGAAAGAAATATGAGGTTTTTTATCTTCAAAAGAGTTTGGCTTAAGTGTGAGATAAAATTTAGTTGGTATTTGTTTAATCTGGTTTATTATCTCTACTACTAAATCTAATTTTATATAGTTGTAGAAGGGTAAACAGATCTGAGAGATTTAAAACCTCAAAATAATAGTGAAAACACATGAAATTTGTACGGTTAATCACATCATTCTTGAATAATAGGGCTTTTAAGAATTCTGGTGGACTTGAAGATATGTATCTGAAATACTAGAGTCTCTGTTTTGTTACCAGGTTTTTCACAGGACTGTTTATTGGTTTTATTCAATTTACTTTAATATACCTAAGTAGTTGAAGCAAATTTGACCTATTAGGGAAGCTGCAAAAGTAGTTATTTTATGATGATAGTAATACATAAAAATAATGAGAGGAAATTGTTTTGTACTTTATCCATGTGCTGGAGAGAAATTCCATCAACAGAAATCTCTGTGCCTTTTGAGATGCTTCTGTTTCCTCTCTCATATGTTCCCATGGAAGCATTAGTCTGGAATGAAAATGGAGAAGACAAAGGACGCAATTTAAATCTTCACAAGAGAGTCAATTTAAAATATGAAAAGTTCACAAATCAATAGTATTAAAACAGTTATTGAATTTAAATATTAATAAGATGGGAGGAATTGATGGACTGGAACCAGAGCTACTTAAAATCGAGCACATTATATAGCTAAACCATTAGCTGAAGTAGGAAATCTAATTTTCTTACAACTAATGTACCTAAAAATTGAAAATACACTGTTGTGACTCTGATTCATAAAAGTGGGGAGTAAATTCTTTCTTCCATTACACTTAACTCAGTGAGTGCCATGAACACTTCATATCTTCTTTTTAACACTGTGGTAAAGGTCAATATTAGGCAGAAAAGAACCTCCAAATAATCTATTATCTATGAATTGCCTATCATAAATACATAAAATTTAAATGAGGAGCCTGGCCCTATACTGCTGAAATCAAGTTGGCTATAAACTATACAGCAAAATTCCTTTGACTTTCCCGTCACATCACTAACCATGTTACTATGCCAGAAAAAGATTTAGTCTCACCATTTCCTTCAGCAGAATTGTGAAGGCTTCATGTCATTGCACTGTGTCACTAAAGAAAATTATTTCATCACAATTTTTGTGAGACAGGGCTTAAATTTTTACTGTGATAATGTAACAGATAAGAAGGCATATAAGAGGAATGTCACAAACGTACTATGAACATATTTTTTCTATAGTCTGGTTCCATGACTTCAGATTCATTAGGATTGTTTTCAGTTTTCGGGTTTTTTGGCGGCTCTTTGTTTTGTTTTTGTTGTTTTTTTTTTTTTTTTAAGTTTCCTCGAAAAACAAACTACAGAATAGTGTTTCACCTTCTTTTAAAGCAGTATCAGCACTGAGAAGTATTTTTCAACACACAGCTAAAAAAATAGATTTACATAACATGAAAAAAGCCTGTATGTCTATTAGAAGCTCATTTTAGGATAGACCTATGGCAAGAGTACATTATGAGTGTCTACAAGTGCATGTAAATAGCTTTCAAGAATATATAAGCAAATTTGGTATTTATTTGACCATTAAAATGTACTATTGCACACTGTACTCTTAACCTGGAATATACAGTAAGATTTTCAGTGAGAGCTGCTGGATTTATTCTTCCTGATCTGGCAGTAATTCTTTACATTTATGAGGATCCATGCAGTGCCTCAGCTACCTAAGCATTTGAATAGCTGGGCTGAGAATGTTTATTGCTCCTGAAGTCTTTCACAACCTTATTTCACATCTGGATGAGGAAAACAGATTTACCTCAGGATGAGTCACTCATCCGCTCACAGGATATAATATTGCTTGTCTGCTTTTTCTTTGTTCTGTTATTTTTTCCTTCTTATTGAGTTAATTAGCATTGCAGGATCTAAAGGCCATGAGCAAAGCAATGCATGAAACCCTGCAATGGGCTGCTGCCTGTTGCTTCCCAGGGATCGGAGCAATTCAGTCTCTGAGGTGAGCAGCTCTGCTGCCGGCACAATTCACAGCAGAGCTCTCCAGTGTAGTGCAGGGGGGTTTCCCAAACCAGAGGAACCACTGGGGAAACTGAGAGCCTCCAGGAGCCCATAGCTCATGCAACAACTCCTCTTTTTTGAGCATATGCACAGGAAAACCGTCTGACATGAGATGGTATAGGGCTGTATTTACCCACAGCAGTACAGCCAGGGTTGCCCTCCCATTAGAGCAGAGCTGTGCCAGCCCATGGCACTCAAAGGGGTGTACTGGTTGTGCTTGTGGTACTGGGAAAGAAAATTCCCTTGCTGGTGTTTGGCTTGGTCATTCTGTGAAGTCCAAGGTCTGACTGAAGGCTTTGGTGAAGTCTAAACCAAAGTCTACACTATTCAATTCTTTCTCCCACACCCTCCCTTCCCCCATTATATTGGACACAGTTTCTCAGGCTTGGTAGAAGCACATACTAAAGCAAGCATGGACAGCCTTGCCTAAAACTGCATTGACTGGTAGTTTCAACCCTGAACTTTTCTTTTGCTATGAACTTGAATCTCTCTGTGTTCATGTCTCTTTACATTTCCATTGTGACCCATTGAGTCCTGTTGCTATTTGTTTTGTGAAGTCTCTGTTGTGCCTAAATCTATGTTGTTTCAATTTTAACATTTTTTTGTGTTGCAAAATTTAGACAAATTTTCCTCTTTATTGCTTTTGATATTTGTATCATCATCAGATATTCTTTTTGGTTTTTGGGTTTTTTTCTTATTAATGTGTATGTTTGAATTCTAACATCTAAAGAGGTTAAGGGGCAAAAAATGTATGAAATAATGAATGCTTATATCCAAAACATGAAGTCAGGATGAATATTGTTATCATGTGACTATATGATAATGCAGCAGATGACAAAGTTAATATTAATCAGCCTAAAACTAGAGCAGCCTACACTCATAAATAAACCACTTTGAAAGACAAATGAAACGAAGTAAACACACAGACTATGATGAATTCATGCGCATCTGAAAATCAGAATACATGAAGTTTTCTCAGAAGGTAATAACAGGGAAGAAAATAATAAAAAGTTTGAGTTAAAAAACTGGAAGCATCCTGAGAATCCATGACTCTGGACAGTGACCAAATAAAAATCTCTAAAGTTAAAATTTAAAATTACTATTCCTTAACAAATTTAAAATATCACTTGTGGCTCCTGCAAAACTATAATTCATAACTGAGGGCTTAATTTATCAAGGCCATCTGGAATGATGGTTCCAAAAGTGGGATTCAGTAAGACAGTGCTTTGAGTAGGAGAGCAAATGCACTTTGGTCTTACAAGGTCCATGTGTTCCATCAATCATCTAGGCTTTTGCCTTTAAAAGATAACAAAACATAGTAAGACATCTGAAAGCATAATTAGGTGTGTATCATCGAAGATAAAATATCACAGTTTTATATCCTGACACACTAAAGAAATGGGAAGGACAAAAGCAGAGACAAAAGTAGAATGGGAATAAAATTACAAGACTGATTGGGTGTTCGATTTTTTTTTTTCCTTTAAACTTTTAGAATTTTACACTGTGCTGGGACGACTGTGCCTGGATGCCAGGTGCCCACCAATCTCTTATCACTCCTCCCCTCAGCAAGAGGGTGAGAAGTAAGACAAAAAAACCTCAGGGGTCAAGAAAAGGCAGTTTAATGAAGAAAAAGCAAAAACTGCACAAATAAAGCAAATGAAAGCAGAAGAATTATTCTCAATTTTCACTCAGCAGACAATGTCCAGCTGCTTTGCAGGAATTAGGTCTTAAGAACATACAGCAATTTGTCTGGAAGACAAATGTCATAATAACCAAACACAAACACAAACACAAACACAAACACACCCTCTCCCTCCCTCCCGTGCTCCACACCTTCTCTTAACACTTTTTTGCTGATCAGAGGTATGAAATACCCCTTTGGTCAGTTTTGGTCAGCTGTCTTGGTTGTGTCCCCTCCCAAGTTCTCTTCCACCCTCACCCTAGTGGTGTTGGGGGGATTTTGGAGGGACAGCCTTGAGTGGGAGCAGTGCTCGGCAGTAGACAAAACAGTCATGTGTCCACAGCCTTCTAGCTAGAGATGCCAAGATCATCACTATGAGGACTGCTATGGGAGAAATCAGCAAAACTCAATACATCCACCACGAGCCTTTTATGTTAATATGTGGGTGAATTCCACACACCTCAGATGACTCTATGTTCCTTTCAAGGAATGCTGTGAAATAATTATGAATTTTCTACCCTGTGGAGCCCATTTAAATTGGAAGCCATGTAGCTTTAGAGTTGATTCTGTGGAAAGTACTATATTTTTGAAAAGGAAGAGCATCTATCAAACCTGGGAACTGAAGAAACCTCTTGTTGACCAACTGTATCAGTCAAGAAAAAAGTATGATATACACAGTCTAGTTTAGTCTCAAGCTAAAGTTTTGTATTTCATCCCGTAGTGACAGAAAGATTTCACTACTTAGGATAAAACACAGTGGCAAGAAAGAGGCTAAACATTTATAATTTATAATTTTTATGGTGATAATTTAGGGCTGAAATATCAAAGGACAGATCAACAAACAGAAAATATAAGCAAACAAGCTCAGTCTAGCCATAGCTGCCTGAGATGAGCCAGCTCATGACAGCTCTGTGACGATGGGGATTGATTCTTCTCGAGAGAAAACACAAGTAGCAGCTGTAGCATGGTTGTGGTTCTTGGCATTTGTGCTGAGCAGAACCACACACACACACACACACACACACACACACACACACACACAGACATACACACAGCTACAGATACACAGCAAGTGCCCTGCTGCAGCAGAAGACAGCTCTCTGCTAATATGGTCCTCTGGGTCCAGCTGTATCAGCTTTGTTACATAACTGATTAAATGGGGCTACATAATAATTTCATCTCTCATGTGTCCATCATCATTCACAGAAGTAGGGCTGCTACACCGTGTGAGTGCATGTGTTAATACCTTCAGCAAAGAACTCATCCCCCAGTAGGAGAATCCCCAAAGTAGCTACAGTCTTATTTACTTGAGCTGTGGAAGCTCATACCCACATGACAGCTCAGATGACAGTCATACCATATGAGTCAGGCAGGCAAGAGTATGTCTCTGGTACTCAAATGATTTTAATTGCGATGAGAATCTGCAATGAGCCCTGCTGGCCTTTGTTTTTTAGTCTGCAGCAGAGTGATTAGTGACATGGGCAGGGTTGGACTGTGTAGCCAAAAGTAATTAATTTCCATTTGTGGGAAATTTTAACCTTAATTTTAACATTAGAGAGAATGTGTGTGTCACTTCTGATGCATGCAAAGGTAGTGAAGGATAAAGAAAAGCTGGGGGGAGGGAAGGAATTAATGGCAAAACCAGTGTGACAGAAAAGCAGATCAGACAGACTTGTAGGCATTTCAGTCCCACTTATATTGCTTCAGACTGACTATTTGCAATCAGCAAGACAAAATTTGCTGAACAGGAAAGTCAGTTGAATAGGGAATAGGTTATTTATCATGTTAATAAAGAATTCTTCTATTTACTCTTTCAACTTTCCATTATTATAGCATCTTTCCTTTTTATTTCTAAGAGGTTGAAGAGATCTGCATTGAAACCTAATTGGTTATGGCTGCTAGCCACCTGACAATGTTAATTGTTGGTTGTCAGTGATTTGGTTCTGTGAGAAAATCCTATGTCTGTACAAATTAATTGGAGGCCACTGTCTCATAAAACAGTCAGAATAAATCCTTTATCCATTCCTAAACAGAGTTGTGATAGATTATTGGGGGTTTAAAGGGAAAGGGCAAAGTATAGTACTAATCTGCTATTCATGAATGACAAGGCTTCTTCAGTATTGAACTCGATTCAAATCAAAGGGTACAAGCAGTAAGGAACTGAAATCACAGCTGATTCCAGTGGATACTAATTATTTTCAAACCCATTCTACTTTAATAAGTTGCTGGTGCTGAGTGGATTATTTCAAGTTTTGAAAGGCTGGGATTATTGTATTTCTGGTATTTAACTCCAAAATTCAGTCCTCTCCTTGCATTTTGAAATAAAGATATTTTTAACTATTTATAAGCATGGATTTTTATGTCTTCAGACAAAAAATTTTCGTTCAATTTTCAATCTCAAAAAATTTAGGAGGCTCATATTTTCAGTGTTTAAACACTGAATACTTATGGAACATTTGAAAGGAGCAAGTTAAGACTTCATTAAAACCGTCCAAACAAAGTTCCCACAAAAGTAGATTAAAACTTCCGTACGATGCAGGATGCTATCGGATCCAGATATTGTCCTATCAGCATTCAAAAGCACAGACTTAAATACTTGTTTGGCAATTCTTTAATAAAAAACATTTGTAAATACTACCTTTTTTTTTTTTCTGCATTAATTTACCCGTGGTGAATCACAAGGCATAAATGAAGAAATAGAAACAAGCCTTAGTGGTGAAGTTCAAAGTGGTGGAGAAATCCCTGTTTAGCAAGGCTGTTGACACATCAGTTTACTCTGCCTGCAGAAATTTCTGTTCTCACTCCCTCACCAGCTCTTTGTCACTGTCCCTTTCCTCAGAGGTTGCTGCCTCTGGAAGCTGACCACTCATCTGAACCTTCCTGCTGAGCTTCAGTTCAAATGAAGTGGGGAAGGTTAAAATGTTGGCGACTGGAGGCAGGCTGGAACAAAACAGTATTTTTTTGCCTGCACAGCTGCAGTCAGAGGGGGATGTGTGAACAAGCCTTAAGGCTCCACAGCTGCTTCCCAGAGTTATAGTAGCCTGGTCTTCTCCTGCTAATGCAGATAGCTGCCATTGCACAAGAGAAATGGTGGGTGAGAAGGCAATAAACGTGTGTAGCAGGACATCCTTTGATCCTCCCTCTCCCTGATTCCCACTAAGTCCTTTAGTTTCCCCTGAGCAGGGACTTTATGCTAAATCCGCTGTGCAGAGACCACCTGACAATGCAGAAGTTGAGGCAGAGTTTGTGAACTACCTATAAAAAATTTATAAATTTAAGAAGAAATATTTTCTTGCTGAAAAATACAATTTCTGAGGTACAAATATTCATTAATATCTCACCGATAATTCAATATTGTTCTTCTGCCCTGTTATAAGAAATGTAAAAAAATGTGTCTCAGGCTAATAGATAGAACATTGAAAACATGACTAAAAAGCTTTGAAATCAGATACTTAAGAAAAATTATTGTAACTAATGGTTTTAAATTTCCCCCCACTCCCCCCACCAATGATCATATCATTTGGACTTATATAATACTTCAAGGTTTAGAGTGCAAAATTGTAATAACAAAGTTACTCCAAGTTCTTAAATTTTCTGCCTTAGTTTAATGTGGAAGTAGATTCTAAACAAAGAAAATCCTTGACATGCACATTATGTTGAAGAGCAGTAAATTGTTTTAGAGAAAGAAGCATAAAACTCACCTCTGGTCTTGTTTAATTTGTGCCCATCTGTATATTTTTAGTGAAATCAGTGAAAGAACACTGAGATGAAATAGAAAAACACAAGTAAGTTATTTCATTACGCAAAAAATACAGTTAGGCACAAATAAGAAAGTGATTGGAGTAGCATGAAATTATCTTTTTTTTTTTTTCCCTCTAACATTTTTGGGAAATTTTCAGCTTGAAATGGGTGAAAAAGCATGGAAAGGCTTAAATGCTTAACTGACTCTAGACACTGAAATCTTTAAAATCCTGCCATTGCTGCAATCAGGTCCGTGTTTCAACAATATAATTTTTGTGAAAAAATTACACCTACACTGAGCAGAGTGAAAAGGCTAGAGAGATATGTCTATTTCTGATATTGACTCACCTCTCTTTTTTTAGGGACAATCTTAAAAGATCAGCTGTTCAGCATACTTTCTATAGAGATTTGGCACTATATTCAAGTATTGTCCCAGAGGACAGAAATCAAAGGAATATTAACAGCATGGAAATGCCTTTTAAAGCAAAAGCACAAAGTTTTAATATGTATATTTGTTCACAGCCATTAGAAATCTAACTTCTTTCACAAACCAAAACACTAGAAGCTTAATGCTCACAAAAATATAGATGGTGTGTGAATGCCTTATTCAGGATTGATTGCTGTTAACAAATTTACTGTCAAGCAGAAATTTTCAAGATTAACCCTCCATTCAAAGTAACTATAGTTGTACATGAGTCGGATCCTCTGTTCTTACTGATTTCTTTGCTCTATAACTATTGAAACCAGAATTACACTCTTTTTACACAGTTCAAGTGGGAATATACTCATAATTTCTAACAGGACATATAGCAACAAAACTCCCAAACCATTATATAGGAAAAAAACTCACTTCTAGTGTATGGTCTTAGACCAAAGGAGTGCAAATAAAGTTAAATATAAACCAGCTGACTTCTGTATTTCAGAGTGATTTTTAACAGTGTCTAACTTTTTCCAAGTTTATCACCAAATTTTCAGAAAATTTTGTAGAATAGAGGCAAATAATTTTCTCTTTCTGTCAGGACATACCAAGTCGGTATGAAATGTCATTGCTTTGGGTTGTTTAAAGATCCTGAACAGTGCCTGCCAGGCCTATTATTATGTCAATGAACTTTGTACAAAGCAGCAGTACTCCTTCAAAACAGGTAAAACATTTGATAACATAATGGCTGTGTTTCATGACTGTGAAGTTCATGGAGGTTTCTTATTAATACAGGAGTGAACTTGTTTTGAGATCTTGTCCTCTCTGCTGATTTTAGCAGGGGTAGAGTTAATTTTCTTTCTAGCAGCTGGTATGGGGCTATGTTTTGGATTTGTGACAAAAGCAGTGTTGACAGCACACCAATACTTTAACTATGGCTGAGCTTAGATGGAGTCAGGACCTTCTCTGCTCCTCACAGTCCCTCGCCAATGAGCAGGCTGGGGGTGTGCAAGGTGCTGTGTGGGGACACAGCTGGGACGGCTGTCCCCAACTGGCCAAAGGGATATTCCAGACCAAACGGCATCAGTGCTCGCACATAAACTAGAGGGAAGGCTGGCCAGGGGCTGATGCTGCTCAGACACTGGCTGGGCATTGGCTGGTGGTGAGCAATGGTTTTTCTTGGGTTTTTTTCTCACTTTTTAAAATTAATTTTCCTTTTCATTACATTATTATTATTATATTATAATTCAGTTATTAAACCATTCTTATGTTAACCCATGAGTTGTCTCTTATTTACCCTTCCAATCCTCTTCCCCCATCTTGCTGGGTTTGGGAGGAGTGAGTGAGTGGCTGTGTGGTGTTCCATTTCCAGCTGATATTAAACCAGAACATCCTCATTCCTTTTTCCTCCCCTAACTGTCTCCTTCAGCTTTGCAATAAAATTTTTTGCTGTGAAGTTGCTACTGACCTAGCATCCATCGTGGAGGATTGATGTGTATCCTTAAGAGCTTTGGAGGAGTAGAAAAGACTAAAGTGATTCCTCTTTCCAATGAGATAAGGCACTGTGCAAGCTCATACCAGCAGTTTTTCTTTGCTTTTTGCTTTCACTGTTTGATGATGAGAACTGCAGCTATTACAGAATTGTCAACGGGATGTTGGATCATGCAGAAAGTAACCTCACAGTTTAGGTTCTAAATCTAAATCCCGGCTTAAGTCAGCCAAATGGAAGAAACTTCAATACTGAAATACTGATTCTCTATAACAGTGTCTCTAGCTCTATTTTTTCTACTGGCTAATGATGAAAATGATAGATCAGACCCATAAGATCAAAATATTTGGGAGAATGGAAATGCAGGAATTCCAGACAGATGGGTAACAGCAGTCAGCTTACTGCTGTTATGAGTTACTACTGTCTACTAACTGAGCTCTGGTAAGTCCATATTCAGAGTGACAGCTGAGAAATAAATCTCATTAGCATAAACCATGATGGAAGGAAAGAGGGAGAGACTTCAAGAAGTATCTGATTTTTGTTGAGATGTATTTTTTTAATTTCAACTTTAGTATTTGGATTGGTTTTATTTTGCCTTTACTGGATCCTAAATTAACATTCTACTTTATATATTGCTCTGTTAATGTTTTGATTTAAACATTTACATATGTGCTCAAGAAAATTTCTACATTATTTGCAGTACTCAAAGTCCCTAAAAATATACAAATTTGAGCCTTGTTGTAAATAAAGGGACATTTTCACAGCAATTACTATTTTCCCTAATGGTACAGTCAATTCAAAAATCAAGCCCACTTAGTGTATTATTGGCAAAGGATGGGAGGAAGGAGCTTAGAAAGAATATAGGGATTGGTAAGATCAACCAAATCATAGCCAGAAGAGTTTCTGAAGAGTTGTATTTTGGGAATGCTGAATAGTACCTTGAATTTTTTAAAACACACTGCATACACTTCAAGTAAATGGTAGAGAGACTAGCATAGCAATAAATTAAATTTTTCACCAGTCTTCTTTTTTCTGAAGAGTTTGACATGTAAGAGATGTGTATTAAAAGACACAATAGGCACAAAAGTTGCTGCATTACTTTAATATTAAATTATTGTGAATTATTTGAGCTTAGCTCAGTTGGTCAGGGCATGGTGCTAGTAATGCCAGGTTTGAGAGCTCAATCCCCATGTGGGCCAGACAGTTAAGAGTTGGACTTGATGATCTTTGCAGGTCCCTTCCAACTCAGAATATTCTGTGGATAAGATACATATTATTTAGAAGTAAATACAACCCAAAATTATTTCTTGTACAGCAATGCCATATGTCTCATTTTTAATGAAAAAAAATATTAATTTTAAAGAAATCTTAAATATGACAGAATCTATCTATAACCCCCATGTTCTATTTAATTTTGGCTCATATGCATAATTATATTCTCAATTTATTACAATAATTTCAAAACTTTTNTTCAGAAAATTTTGTAGAATAGAGGCAAATAATTTTCTCTTTCTGTCAGGACATACCAAGTCGGTATGAAATGTCATTGCTTTGGGTTGTTTAAAGATCCTGAACAGTGCCTGCCAGGCCTATTATTATGTCAATGAACTTTGTACAAAGCAGCAGTACTCCTTCAAAACAGGTAAAACATTTGATAACATAATGGCTGTGTTTCATGACTGTGAAGTTCATGGAGGTTTCTTATTAATACAGGAGTGAACTTGTTTTGAGATCTTGTCCTCTCTGCTGATTTTAGCAGGGGTAGAGTTAATTTTCTTTCTAGCAGCTGGTATGGGGCTATGTTTTGGATTTGTGACAAAAGCAGTGTTGACAGCACACCAATACTTTAACTATGGCTGAGCTTAGATGGAGTCAGGACCTTCTCTGCTCCTCACAGTCCCTCGCCAATGAGCAGGCTGGGGGTGTGCAAGGTGCTGTGTGGGGACACAGCTGGGACGGCTGTCCCCAACTGGCCAAAGGGATATTCCAGACCAAACGGCATCAGTGCTCGCACATAAACTAGAGGGAAGGCTGGCCAGGGGCTGATGCTGCTCAGACACTGGCTGGGCATTGGCTGGTGGTGAGCAATGGTTTTTCTTGGGTTTTTTTCTCACTTTTTAAAATTCATTTTCCTTTTCATTACATTATTATTATTATATTATAATTCNGTACAGTCAATTCAAAAATCAAGCCCACTTAGTGTATTATTGGCAAAGGATGGGAGGAAGGAGCTTAGAAAGAATATAGGGATTGGTAAGACCAACCAAATCATAGCCAGAAGAGTTTCTGAAGAGTTGTATTTTGGGAATGCTGAATAGTACCTTGAATTTTTTAAAACACACTGCATACACTTCAAGTAAATGGTAGAGAGACTAGCATAGCAATAAATTAAATTTTTCACCAGTCTTCTTTTTTCTGAAGAGTTTGACATGTAAGAGATGTGTATTAAAAGACACAATAGGCACAAAAGTTGCTGCATTACTTTAATATTAAATTATTGTGAATTCTTTGAGCTTAGCTCAGTTGGTCAGGGCATGGTGCTAGTAATGCCAGGTTTGAGAGCTCAATCCCCATGTGGGCCAGACAGTTAAGAGTTGGACTTGATGATCTTTGCAGGTCCCTTCCAACTCAGAATATTCTGTGGATAAGATACATATTATTTAGAAGTAAATACAACCCAAAATTATTTCTTGTACAGCAATGCCATATGTCTCATTTTTAATGAAAAAAAATATTAATTTTAAAGAAATCTTAAATATGACAGAATCTATCTATAACCCCCATGTTCTATTTAATTTTGGCTCATATGCATAATTATATTCTCAATTTATTACAATAATTTCAAAACTTTTTATTTATGTAAGAAATCAATATAAAACAGTTAACTCTCTAAATATTTATATTTATATTTATATTTATATTTATATTTATATTTATATTTATATTTATATTTAT
>VXAX01005465.1:331174-350488 GCA_013399835.1 Leptocoma aspasia | reverse complement strand
ATATTGGAATCAATATAATTCCAGTAAACGTTTCTATATGAAATGCTTTATTTTATCTGAAATTTTTAAAAAGTGTAAATTAATTAGGTCCTTTCATTCAGTAAGTTTTGGGAGTTTAGCATCTAAATTCCTTTGTCTTCCTTGGAAAGCCTGTTCAATATGCTTTGCATGGTTTCTTCGCATAGCTATGAATGCATTGCTTAAATATCACTGGAAATACTACTGATTGAAAATAAAGAACTTTTGGTACAATAAAACATGTAATTTCTGCAGATAGTATTGCTTGCTCTCAGTGGTATCAGTTTCACTGGAAGTTCACTCTCCAATGGGCCCTGACAAAGATATATATCATATCAGATGATGAAAAAATTCATCGCTGGTTAAGAGTCATTTGGTGGTCAACATGCCACTTGCCCTCAAAATACAGTTCAACCAGAATTTAAATGGTGTGTGAGGCCTCTTGCAAACAACTGAGAGAAATGGAGCAGGCTAGGAAACAAAGATGGCTTTTATTCTCAGATGGGAGAGGGAAAACTGCAAAGCTCAGGTGGGTTGAGCTACTCAGTCTTACACAGCCAACAACCTGCTTGTGTTGCTGTCATCTGCTCACTGCAGTCAGTTCCACTACTGAACAACTGGTGATTACAAGCAAGAGAGTGTAATAAAGACAGCACAAAGCTTTCTTAATCTCATTAGTTAATTTTTTCAGATTTTTTTCTCAATATCATGATTTATCAGTTTCTTGACTTACAGCAGATATCAGACAAAAACAGGTGTAAAAAAGATCTGCAAAACTTGCAGGCACAGGGGTTCTGTCAATTTTCTTTACATAAGTTGCCATAAAGAAAAAATCTTAATGTATCACCAAAAGGAGATTTCAGAACTAAGACAAAATCAAATTCATTTCACATGGATAACTTACAGCATGCTACCTCTTTCACATTTCAGTTCATTACTATATGAAAGCCATGAGAAATACTGGATGTGTTGCTCTCTTTTATAAAATAGCTAAAGGAATAAAGGAAATAGGTAGATTTGTTAGGTGGACTTTTCAATGGAAAAAGGTTCTGAGAAAATAGGTCCTGTTTATTCTAGCAAAAATAAAAATTGGGGTAAATTTACAGACCTGGAGCCAGAATTTGGACTTAATAAAAAAGTGCATCTGGGGAGAGCTGTAACATTTTTTTAAATTGTGAACTAAACAAATTTGAGCAAATTTTAATATCAAAACAGGAAAAAAATGCTGGTAAAAATTCTCATGGGCAGGTGGATTTCATAGTACGAGTACTTGGATGAGACTTTTGTATGACAAGCACCTTAAAAAATGAAGATGATTCAAAACCTTTTATTGACCCTATTCATCCATGTCTGATCATTGCAGGCATTCCATGAATTGCTACTGTAGGAAGGGCAGACCTCAGGGTATAGATTCTACAGACCTCATCACTCTCAGCATTGAGGAATGCTGAAAACAGAAAACAAACAAAGTAAGGTAGCTTAAAATTACTTTTTAAACAGAGGGTATAAAAAATTCCTCTCTCCTGCTTATGAAAAGGAAAACAAACTACAATTTGAAAAAAAAAAAAATGCAGCAGATAACATCTAGCCTTACAAGACGGGGGGGGTAGCCTTAGAGGGTCTTCCTGTATAGATACAAGCTCTTTAAGCTGAGTTTGCTGTGCTGTTGAGATTATGACAGTGATATCTGAACATTTAGAGGGTTTTACGGTCTGCTTGTGATTTGTTATGATGTCCTTTTCCTGTAAAAAGTCGTGTCTGAGTCATGTATATCCATGTGCATGGATGAGCAATTTGGGGACAACATCCTAGCTGAGTGAGCAGAGATGCTCGGATTCTACAGAACCTTTAGAATAAAGCTTAGTGGTCACTGCAAGGAAAGAGGCAGAACAGCAGAAGCTGAAGGAGCACTAGAGGAACTCAGGAAGCAAATACAGCCATGCTCTGGGGATGTGGGTTTCTTAGTGCTGAGGAATCTGTGCTCACAGGAGTGAGGGTGAGTGTAGATGTACGTGTGACTAGAATGAAAGGACCAAGTAATAAGAATAGTATTAAGCAGGAAGACAAGCAATTGCTGTTGAAACTCCTTTTTAAAGGAGTTTTTCTTTTCTGTTTTACTCAGTTGCTATGAGACTAATGTTAAAATTTACACTTTCTTATTTAAATTTTATTTAGACCTTCCCTTTGAATTTAAAATCTTTTAAGTCTTTGTGTAGCTAAGAGTTTCAGTTTTCTCCTCAAAGACATGATTGATTTGGAAAGTCTCTTATGTCTCTGTCTGCTTACCAATTAAAACACAATTTATTAGTGTGAAAACAATTTTATCATTTGGCACTTCCATTTCATCTTTAAAATGTTCTTTTTATATTCTCAGCCTATATTTGTTTTTCTTTACAGCCTCTTCAATATCAGTATAAATATCGTATCTCAGTAAATAATAGACCCAGATGAATAACTATTTGATGACTTTTTATCTCTAAAAGTATTCACTTGTGGACCCCATTGTGTGCATTACTTTAATATTAAATTATTGTGAATTCTTTGAGCTTAGCTCAGTTGGTGCCACAATGTCACAGTGGAGAAATGAACAGGTGTATAGATGTTGGCAAAAATGCTTATAAATCTTGTGAAAAGATTTTTATGTAATTTCACATAAAGTATCATAATAGAATCAGAATCCCTTTACATGTACACTTATTTGCTTAGTCACAAAATCATTCAGTTCAGGATAAGACAATAATTAATAGACAGGCTATAATAGACTCAAACAAAGATGTTTGAGTAGGTAGACATATGTTAATGTTTATGATTCTTTATGTAATTTCACATAAAGAATCATAATAGAATCAGAATCTCTTTTACATGTACACTTATTTGCTTAGTCACAAAATCATTCAGTTCAGGATAAGACAATAATTAATAGACAGGCTACTAAAGATGTTTGGGTAGGTAGATATATGTTAAAACCTCTTACAGAATTTGAAAGTGATACCTGGGAGCTCAGCTCAGTTATTGCTGAAGACCCACGTATGGTCAAGGTATACTTTCATTTATTTCCATCACTTCACTTTCAAAAGACTGAGCTTTTCTGAAAAGCTTTTCTTTTTTGTTGGCTATCACAGTGAAAATATCAATCAGTTAGATGAAGCTGAACCTTGAATAGGCAGCACCCATGACATTTGAATTAGTTCTAGTGTGGTCTCTCTTTTGAAAAATATTTTTAAACACAGCAAGTGGACTAATTCATTCAAAGATATCTACCTGAAAACTGGTACTTCGTCTGTAGTTAAGATCTATTAAAATGTACTCAAATGGTTTATTTGTATGTAACTTGTGTGCTGGTAAATGCATTAAACTTTGTACAGTACTGTGGACAATGGATATGCTTTTTAGTTGCCCCAAGAAGTATATAGACTCTTTAAAACTGCAGTTCAGACAACATAAAAAAAGGACATATAGAACTCATATGAGGGTATTTAGAGATAGAAATTTGGAGTTTCTTGTGTTTGTTAGTTTTCTCACTAAGAGATGCAGCATTCAGAAACAAAATTTACAAGGTGCTTGATTTAAAAGGTAGCTACTTATCAGTCAGGAAACAAAGTCAAAAGATGAAAAGAAACTTGAAAATTTCCCAGTACTGAAAAAATTCTTTACTTTCTTAATAGCAAACCTAAGGCTGATAAAATCTGCCAGATAAACAGTTCTGGAAGGGAAGGTCCTCCTGTAACAGAAAAGTCAGATGCATTGAACTGAAAGTGATGCAACCAAGTGAGGACAGCTATCCTGCTTCCCATCTGTCATGTGAACAGGCCTGCTCACTTGCATCTAACTTGAGAAGTGTTACCCCTGGGTCTTCCATAGTAGGCTTATTTTCATTGTCATTGAGCTTTGAGATGGCTGTGGCCATAAAAGGCATCTACAGAAACGGTGCTTTGTTTCTTCCCAAAAATAGAACCAGAACCTGAGGCTGCAGTCTGAAAGATGAAAGCTTGTGTCACTCTAAAAGGTCTTACTAGAATGCCTCTACCTTGAGGTTTTTCTTCTATAATTTTATAATTAACTACTATTAGAGAACTTGAGGCACAGTCCTCTCAAAAAATAAGAAATGTGTGCTATGAAAGGTGAAAGACCATCTGGAGTTTAGACTGATATTAAAAGACTGATTAATGGTATAGTGTTTAAAACTGAAGAAAATCTCAGGCCAAGCCATTTGGCAAATGAAATCCATTACATGAATAGACATGCCAGTGCTTCAGGGAGATCTTTTTAATTCTCTTTAATTCTTTAATTTATTTCTCTATTTTCTTAATTTAATTCTTTAATTCTCATCTAGCTCTTTTAATTTGTGTTTTATAGCTATTTATCTTCAGCTGAAAATTATGTTGTTGTCCGTTCCAAATCTTACGCCTTCAGCTCCTTTCTCTCATTACATAAACTTTAGTAACTGTCCCTCCTAGCTACTTTTGAACTTGTCTCTGTTTTGAGGTACATAATCTACTTTTAACTACTTATAGAGGAACACAAAGAAAAATATCAGCCGCTGTGAAAAAAAAAGGAGAGGAACAAATAAACACACACTTAACTAAACAACTCAACAAGCGAAAACAGTGAAATCACCTTATAAAACCCTATTGTCTTTATTGCTCCTGTAGGTACCATTAATCTGAGAATTTTTTGGTTTTTTCAAGCAGCAGCCAATAAAATGGAAGAAAATTTCTTGTGGTTATAGGCTCTTAATTAACTGTGCTACGGAAAATTTTGCAGAACTGAGGGCATCAACAAGAAATTAATAATTGATGTGGCTGTTCTGCTCTGCTGTACTTGTTAATATTCATTAATGGTCATTTTCAAAACTATAGAACAGGAAAAGTGAGAAAGAATAAAAACAAAGAAGTGATATAGATGTACCAGAAAATACGCAGTAGAGAATAGATGTAGAATAAAATCACAAGAAAATAGAAAGAAAAAAGTAGATAAACAAAGTGGAATTGTAATTCCACTAATTGTTAAAACTAATAATTGTATAATTAGTAAATAGATGGGGAGAGAGAAAGATATTTCTATCATTAATCAGAAGGAGAAAAACAAAAAAATTGATGAATTTAGTAATTTCTTTGGAATATTAAAACACTTTATGAAATCCTTCTGTAATTGAAGGCAGATGTGAGATTCTGCATAAACATTTGACCTTTTTATTGACTATGCAACACAGTATTGACCAATGTATTTATAGCAATATTCCATTTTAAATAAAAAACTTAGGATTTTTTGTCAGCAGTCTAATTCAGTATTGTGGGTTGCACCAAATACATTAAGCAGCAATAGTTAAGTCTCTTGGCTGGATAATAATTCTATTTGTGTTAGAATCTATGGCATTCTCTTCAAGCTTCATGTTCAGTAATATCTAGTCAGATCTTACTGTACTTGTTATTTTTTAACCGAGGTTCAAATTATTAAAACTTAGTTATCTGAACCTTCATGCATGTGGTAGAAATAATTAATCTCAGAGTCTCTGTCCTCCCACAGATGATTTGGTAAGTATATCCAGGTCTACTCTGTGGTCATATTCGCACAGATTAAAATCTGGAGAAATCAAGAGAAGTGCAGCTGTCATGTACATAAATAAATCTGCATCTAGACTGAAATAAGTAAATCAAAAGATGTTTTTTAATATGCAGAAGGAATTAATTGTTTTTTTAATATAAAGCAAAACTAAATAAACATTGAAAGCTTGGTTTAAATAATACCTATTCCTTTCACAAGATAGTTCACACTGGTGAACTTCAGCCAGGAAACATTTCTCTTGAGGAATTTTAGCGAATCCTCATTTGCAAGGGAACAACACTGAAAACCAAATCGTGCTTTTCTTACTAACAATGGTAGTTTTGTTTGCAATGTCAGTGGCAGTGGAATCAGACCAGAGACAATATCTGCGGTGGGGTTTTTTTCCAGGTTTGTCATGAGCCCATTTTGTTTCTATGTATCAACGCAGGAGTTTAACTGTGTAGCAATTATCTGTGAGGAACAAACTGGAAATTAAATCTCCTTTGGGATCTCTATTTCGTAAATTTAAAAACTCAAACACATAAACTCAGTATGAATTCAGTAGAGGAACATGCACTACCTTTCAGAATTTGCAACACACCATGCTCAGGAAAACAGGTTAATCTGCTTTCCCTCTGTCTTTTGACATACCACCATGACAGACATATTTATTAAATCTATGTATTTTATGCCAGTGAGTATAGATTTCATTTATTAATTTATTTCTTATTTATAACTCTTAGATATTTATGTATTGATAAAACTGCATCTCTTGATCTGTATTTAACCTTGACTGTGTCTGCAGATACTGTATCCTATGTAGTCTCTTCACTTTGGCTGTTTTTCAAAGGCATCTAAAACAGGAACGAACATGCCCCATTTGACTGCTGGGTTAGTAAATTTGGAATATGCATTACAAAATGAATGCCATGTACATGTAATTAAGAAGAACAAATGCATATGCTAGCTTTGAAGTTTGATAAAAGTTATATTTTGCCACACGTATGCACATGAATCAAGCCATATTTCTCTCATACATTTGTCACTGTTGTTTTTTAGCATTTCTTTATTTATAGTAGCTAGATCTGTGATAAAGAGCCTCCTTTAAAAGAAATATTCCAACAAGGTAATAATTACAGTAGATAGTACAATATGGACTGCACAATTTGCAATATGCATTAATTTAAGGATATTGATTTTAAAAAGTAATTAATATATTTCCTAACATTCTGGCTGAGAAGCTCTTCAAATAAATTCTCTAAAATATAGTCTTGAATGTTTTAACATATAAGCCCGATTGTTTCCTTTTCCAATAAAAATGTGGAAATTCTTGAAGATTTGGTGGAAATTGAAGCATGGAGGTATTGGACAAAGAGCTGGTCATTGAATCTTAGGTTTGTCTTCTTCCAGGTGACGACGAGAGAGAGAGAGGACAATGTTGTCTGAATGTGTATTTCTCTTCAGTTAGCAACAATTGAGACAAAAGATCTATATTGATTTTTCTTTCTACTCTCTGTCCTTATTTATTTCTCCTAAATTTATAGAATCACAGAATGATAAAATATCCTGAGTTAGAAAGGACCACAACCATCATCCAAGTCCAGCTCCTGGCCCTGTGCAGAACAGAACCAAGCGTTCATACGAGGTTCTTCACACTGTTGTCCAAACACTTCTTGAGCTCTGTCAGGCTTGGTGTTTTGCCCGCTTCCATGGGGAGCCTGTTCCAGTGCCCAACCATGTTCTGGGTTTAAAACCTTTTCCTAATATCCAACCCAAACCTCCCCTGACATAGCTTGATGCCATTCCCTTGGGGCCTGTCACTTGTCACCCCTGAGAAGAGATCAGTGCCTGCCCCTCCTCTTCCCCTCATGAGGAAGTTGAAGATTTCAATGAGGTCTCCTCTGAGTCTCCTCTTCTCCAGGCTGAACAGACCAAGTGACTGCAGCCTCTCCTCCTTCACCTTCCCCTCAAGAACCTTCACCATCTTCATTGCCATCCTGTGGTGCCCATTAATGGCTTTACATTTCTTATATTGTGGCACTGAAAACTGCCCACAGGACTTGAGGTGAGGCCACTCCAGTGCAGAGCAGAGTGGGACAATCCCCTCCCTTGCCTGGCTGATGATGCTGGTGCCTGATTNAGCCTGTTCCAGTGCCCAACCATGTTCTGGGTTTAAAACCTTTTCCTAATATCCAACCCAAACCTCCCCTGACATAGCTTGATGCCATTCCCTTGGGGCCTGTCACTTGTCACCCCTGAGAAGAGATCAGTGCCTGCCCCTCCTCTTCCCCTCATGAGGAAGTTGAAGATTTCAATGAGGTCTCCTCTGAGTCTCCTCTTCTCCAGGCTGAACAGACCAAGTGACTGCAGCCTCTCCTCCTTCACCTTCCCCTCAAGAACCTTCACCATCTTCATTGCCATCCTGTGGTGCCCATTAATGGCTTTACATTTCTTATATTGTGGCACTGAAAACTGCCCACAGGACTTGAGGTGAGGCCACTCCAGTGCAGAGCAGAGTGGGACAATCCCCTCCCTTGCCTGGCTGATGATGCTGGTGCCTGATTCTCCCCAGGACCAGGCTGGCCCTCCTGGCTGCCAGGGCACTGCTGACTGATATTCAATTTGCCATCACCCAGGACCCCCAGGTCCCTTTCCCCTGCACTGTTCTCCAGCATCTCATTCCCCAGTCTGTCTGTACATCCAGGGTTGCCCCATCCCAGGTGCAGAATCTGGCACTTTTCCCTTGTTGAATTTCATATGGTTGGTGATCGCCCAGCCCTCTGATTTATCGAGGTCTCTCTGCAGGCCCCCCCTGCCTTCGAGGAGTCAACAACTCCTCCCAATTTAGTGCCATCAGCAGACTTAAGTAGTATCCCTTCAAGTCCTGTATCCAAGTCATTCATAAAGATGTTGAAGAGCACAGGGCCTAAGATGGAGCCCTGTGGAGCCCCACTAGTGACAGGTCCCCAGTCTGATGTCACCCTATTCACTATAACCCTTTGTGCCTGACCTGTGAGCCAGTTGCCAGCCAGTGGGCCATCATGTACCCTTTGCATGATGATTATCCAGCTGTGTGCTGGACATTCTGTCCAGAAGCATTTTGTGAGGGACAGTATCAAAAGCTTTGCTGAAAATCAAGACGATTATATCAACTGACTTCTCTTGATCAACTGGGTGGGTTACCCTGTCCTGAAAGGAAATCAGGTTGGATAAGCAGGACATTTCACTAATAAAGCCGTGGTGACTGTGACCAGTGACTGCATCTCCACTGCAATGGAAGTTTGAGATTCCTGAGTCTGTAGCCTTTTATGAGAACAGCATATCAATCTCTCACTCATTCTCAAGAATACTGTGCAGATTGTCCACTTCCTCCCATAGTTCCTTCACCAGCTGACACAGCTCATTGACAGCAACATTTCTTCCGCAAAAGGAATGAGTGTCAGCCCTGGTCTCATGGAGAGGCATCAGGGACTCCTGTCAACCTCAGTCCTGAAGAGCTGCATCTGCCGTCAGAAGGTGTGTCTGGCTGGAGGTCTCTGACATGGCTACTGCAGTGACTCCATGCAGCAATGCTTTTATACAACGGAGAATTAATTACTGAAGACATAATAACTGTATTTCTTCTAATCTTCTACACTGTTCACATCACAACAATCACAGATACTTATTACACCTCAATTTTTATTAATAGTGGACATTTACCTTCCACCTTTCCATACCAAACTTTCTAATGAAGAATATATGCTATTTTTGCAATAGATTATTAATATTATTTGGAAAAAACTACAGAAAATAAATGCTATTATTTGATCAGCAAGATCACAGAAAGGTACTGCATTTTTACATGTGTTTGAGTACTGGAAAAAAAATGCTAAATGCATTTATATGCCAATAAATTTCTCTATTAACTTAAAAATTTAAAAAAAAAATGTCCTTGCATGATCAAATATCACCAACATTGACATTACTTACTATTATAAAATTAATTTGGTAGCCTAATTCAACAGTAATGCAGGATAAGAGCTGATGAGTTAAGTAGTTTAATGGAACTTTCCTTCTTGCAGGAGGTCAGAATTTATCAAATATTCCCTGTTTCCTAGCTCATGTCTTCCAAAATCTTTCCTTCTCTGTGTGTCTTTCTGACAGAAAAGGAAGAAGTGTGACAGAAGAGTTAATCCATTCATGAGTCATAATTGACAGACAAGAATTAAATCCAAGAATAAATTATAATAATTACATAAACTCTGCATCCTTAAAAGCCAAGACAATTAACATGCAAAATGTGGTAACCTCTTGCCAAGACAATTAACATGCAAAATCATAGTCATTAAGGCCAGCACCAAGGGCAGATGTTATTGGAGAGAGGGATTTTGCTTGTGATATTAAAATATGAAGGTAAAACAAGAAAATGGAAAGTTTGGGGTTTTTTTTTCTTTTTAGCACAGACTAGCAGGGTAAGTACAAGCAATGGGAGAGGCATAATGGGTAATACTTAGGCCTTGTTTGAACAGAACAGGTTGTTGGTGTTTAAAAATGAGCTGGCTAAGCCAAAGGTTTTACAAGATTTGAGTCAAATGAGAGAAAAATAGTATTCCAGGTATTTGAAATAAAGAAGATTATTTCTCTGACTAACTGGCTAGGCAAAAGTGTCAAGGAGATGAAAAACAGTCTAAAATCACATGACGATGTAACATGTCTGATATTTTCTGGTTTAAATTTCTCTAAGTACTGTACATGCTATAACATGCAAATTTTCTCTTATTTGAATCTGATTAAATCTATTAATAAATCCTGGTTTTAGTTATGCCACTTGAATCATTGGATTTCTCAAGGAATGTTACATAGACTGTTCCAAAGAGATGAAAAAATGTTTAAGGTTTAGGATGATATCACGAAGGGAAAGCATCTGTAGCTGTGTGGCATCCTCAGAAAGGATTCAGAAGTTATCTCCTGGAAGGCACTAAGTTTAGGACAAATTATAAATGCTGCATTTTCCTGTCCGGCTTTTCTAAGCTTATCAGGTTAAAAGGAGAAGTCCCTGGCTGTCATCAATACCAAGGGGTTTCCCCGCCCTCTCCTTTTTTAAATATCTTTTTTTCACTTGCCTACTTTGATGAGGGTGAAAGAAAGGTGGAAAATTAACAAGTGCATACAGCACAACCAAAAGTGGAAAATGACGAGAGACAAAGAAACAGACAAAAAAAAAAAAAAAATAGCCAACAGTGATGAAAAATGGGACATGGAGGGCAAGATAGGACGCAAAGCTGAGGATGAGGTAACTGAAATATGGCATGGTGTTCCAACCCTTTGTATGATCATGCAATCCACTATTCTATTAAATTAAGCTTAGTTGTCTGCTATGCTACATAGTTCCCTGAAGTAAAATTTTCTTGTTGCAGCAACAGAATGTTCTGTATCCTGAAGAAAAGTACATGCTATCCAGAATCACTGACCCGTCAAGTCTGTACTTTACAGCTCTGCACTGATAAGAGATGGTGTTCTTTTTCAGTGTTCATCTAACTAGTCCCCTGCCTGCAGAGTTCCTTAAGTGTACATATCATACAGTTTCTTTTCTTTCCATCCATGTAGAGTAGAATAGCACTTTTTCCATTCATTCTCACCTCAAATAAAGCAAATGTTATCAGGTCTCATGCACGACACAAGTCTCTGAGTAGACAGAAACATTTGCTTCAATTGGACTTTATCAGACAGCTATCTATTTTTTTCTCATTCTATCATTGTTACTGTTTGTCAGGTTGCCCCTTGAAGAAATATACCAAAGTGAGTATGTATTGTGTGAGCTTCAAAATACTGTGTCTGCCTTGAAATTAAGCTTAACAGAGAAAAACCCACTCTGCACAGAGGAGTATGACCTCTGTATCACCCATGGTGCACAACAAACTCCCACCAGCATGCCTGATTTTTCATAAGCACACATATTTCAAGTGTGGAAGAACCTGTTTACATCTCTACCTGGCATTCTTCATTCTCTTCATTGTCACTCAAATTAACATGGGTGCTTCTTCTTGCTGTTGGAGTAATTGACCAGAGTAAAATACAATCTTTTTCTCCAAAATACTGGAATATTGAACAAAATTCAGTGCCCCAATTAATCCATGGACTATTTTTATACAGTTTTGGGGGAGTAGTATTGACCTCTTTTCAAGTGCTTCACAACCTGTCTTCTATGATCTTCACAAACGCTCTTGTCTGCTTCTAAAATAGATTTCCTTGTTGTTTTCTGGGTGTTATTCTGTTCCCTTCCTCTGTCCTTTCTGTATTTCTGATTTTTATACCAGTATTTAAATGTCATCAATAAGCTGGTTTTTCCCTTTTTTCTAAATCATTAATAAAGAAACTAAGTTAATCTGAGACATTTTTTCCTAATTCAATATTTTAATCTTTAACATTGCACTTTGTTTATGATCTTCTACACACCTTTTAATCAAAATAACAATGTTTCTGTGTATACAAAATTATTTGAATTAATTTTTCAGGTAAGACTTCATTTTTCACTTCATCAAGAGATTTACTAAAGTGTTTTACATGTAGTGCTCTATGTCATCTAGTGATTTTGTAATTCTATTTTTTAAAAAATGAAGCTATAGGGGCAAAATATTTTCTACTTTCTTTATGGATGTAAAATGTTTTTTAATATAGCAAAACTGCTGCATAGCAAAACTAGTTGTACTTGCACTCAGCAGGAAGTGAGGCTAGGTCATTGATGGAGGAAAAAATATAGTAAAAAAGGGAAAAATGGGAAGCAGAAAGTAAAAAAGAAACATGCCAAAGTGAATAAGAAGCATTTTGAACTATGGTAAAAGACTATCTATACTACTACTTACCTGTGATAGTAGTCAAAAAGAGGAAAAAGTTCAATAAGATTTACCAAATATATTCCCTTTCCTCTACCTTCTCCTGTTCTGGCTTCATGCTTGAATCAATTTATGGTTCAGTGAGTTCCCATATCAGGGACTGACAGACATTACTTTTATGAATTTAACAGACTTCTTCAGCATTAAATCTCACAGTAAACTGGTTTGGTATTGTGCAAGTACCAGTACAGGATATTGCTTGTGACAATACTTCTTCCAGAACTTGATCCCTTCATTTATGTTTCTGCATTTCATATCGTAAGAAGCACTGAACAGAACTTTCACTTATGACTTTTTCTATGTAATTCATGGTTTATACACAAGCACCATAGCTCCCTTCAGTTATCGTTTTGAGTTTTTTTCCAGGTTGTAAACTCACTTACTTTTTCTTGTAAGAAAGTTATTCCATATCTCAGGTCATCTCCACCTCATGCAATTCTTTTTCAGATTAAATTGGCAGCTGCACATAGAATTGAAGGCACAAGGACAGCATGGGTTTAAATAGTCCTTAGAGGGATGTTTCCTATTTAATTCTTTGTGTACTTCCTGAAATTCATTTTGGCTCTCTGATGGCTGTGACCACTCAGCTCATGTTTTTGCAATCTGCAGGCTGATATATTTATCTGCAAAAAAATCAAGATATCTTGAATGATAAGAGTTCATCTAAAAAGCCATGATTTTGTCACTTTGTGGAGGTTATTTTTCTACTTTCACATGTGTATCGTTTACATTTATAAACAGTGAACTAATCTTTCATTTGGTTTTCACACCGATCCCTTACTGTCTTTACCATAAAACAAAGACACTCTTTCACCTTCTCTGCAAGGGATCGAAGGGTCAAAGAATTAATTTAACTTTTCTTCTACAGCATTCATTTCTCTGTTAAGTGTGGAAGGTAAAGCAAAGTGTACATGACCAACACAGAAAGCAAGAAAACAGTAAAATGAGAAAGAATTAAAAACTGAGGAAAGAGAACCTATAAAATCTGAAATTGCCTGGACTACTTGAATGACAATCACAATAATTTCTATAGCAAGATGTAAACCCCACAGTCTCCAGTTAGCTCAGATCTCTTGCCCTAGAGAGAAGCAGTGGAAGCCTAACACGTCCATTTGGATTTCTGGGTTTTGATTTAATGAGGTATTTGGCTGGTGGACATCAGCTGCAAATAATGATCCATTTCCCAATGGATCCTTTCTTGCTTTCTGGATAAAAATCTGATTTCTGAGGTAAGTGTGACTTTTTTTTCCTATCTGTATGGCAAGAGAATGCCTGGAGGTGGAGAGTTTCTCATGCAGATGGAGATGAGTGTGCTGAGTCACTGTCCTTTGGTGTGTGACAGACTTCCTGCAAAAAGTTAGAGAATGCTTCAGTCTCCCTTCTGCACCTCAACTACAGATTTAAAATGTCTTTCCATCTTATTAAAGTGTTTCTGATGTAGTTTCTAACTTTGAAATAAGTATTTTAAAAGAGCTGAATTTGATCAGTTTAAATACATTCTACATGGAATTAGTTATGGTGTTACGCCTCTTTTTCATTGTTTCATTAGTAGCTAAACTACATACATAAAGTTCTATCTAAATATAGCATAATTTTTTTTCTGAATATGCCTTTTTAGAATGTTTACTTGGAATTTGCTAGATAAGCCCTCTAAATAATCTAACTCTAGGAAAATCTTTATCAGAAGGTCATATTTTAATGCTGAAAAAGACCACCGTGATTTTTTTCTGAAATTATCTTCTTTTGCCTTCTCGGAGTTTTTGTATAATGCTCCAGATCTACTTCATACCTCTTGGGTCCTTTTCTTCTAGGGGTATTTGATTGCTAGATATGATATTTATCAGTAACATAATTTGGGGGATGGCAGCAGGGGGATGTCTCTGGTTACAGCTAGCAGGTTTGAGTGACAGAGACAACTCCAGTGTGGCAGAGAGTAACTGTTGCTATGAACATATTATAAGTTTCTCTGTGTGTAAGCCTTCTGATCATTTTCCCATGGGAGAACATCCTTTTGCTGTTCTTTTACTGTGTATAAGCTTTCTGTAAACAATATTTGTGTCTGTTCTTTCAAGGACATTGAAAATGGCTCTGCTCCTCCTTGAAAGTGGGAGAAGGAGCTGAAAAGACTTTATCTTTCTGATATTGTAAGCATTCGACACATTCCCTGGACGAAGCAGCAGCAGGAGCATGGAGAATGCTCTCTGCTGAGCAGATATAGAAATATACTAGAATTATGGAGTCATCTTAATAAATCATATTAGCCTTCTGAATTTATTGTCAAGAGTCCTTTCTTCAATGTATGGACCACGACGATAAGTAACTTGCTCCTGAGGCTCTAGTGATGCACAGGAATGTTTGCACACATTCAGGGGACAGAAGAATGTGCAGTAAGTGACCCATAGCCATTAATTTATTTCCTACATACTCAATTGTGATTTTTCCCATTTCCATAGAGACAGCAAGACTATTCCCTGATAGACATACAGCTAATCCTCTATACCATTATCAGATAGATTACTGGATTGCTGCTGCAATATGCCTTCTCTTTTCCTATCTGTATCCTCTCAGATGATTATTCCATGGATTTTTCCCTTTATTGAAGGTCCTACTTTTAGAGCTAACATTTTGTTAAGTCAACTATGTCACAAATCTAATAGCTTCAGTTCAGCTATCACATTTTCCATTTTCTGTTTCTTCCAGTTTCCTTCCTTTTTGCTGCCTTGCTTCATGTAACTATTTCCTTACTGAGGGTTATTTAACTATTAGTGGAAAATTTCAGTGGGTTCTCTGTCTTCTTAAGTGATGCTGGAGTCAAAATTACAAGGAAGACTGTGCAACAGAAGAAGTAATTTCACGGGGAGGACTCAGTCATATTTATTGTAGAAAGAGCATTTGGGTTTGGGTTTTTTCTTTACTAAAATATGATTTTTATATATGGCTTTGCAGATATAATTTAACTGACATAAATCCTTCATGATAGCTTTGATGGATATTATGTAAAATTCTCAGATAAATGTAGTACACAGGACATTAGAATCATACAACAGGACAGATCCCTCTTTCATAGTGCCTTTTAAATAAATAATCAACTGGCAGGCAAAGGGAAACATTAAAAAAATAGACATTATATTGGAAGAAGATAATAATTTTTTTCCCTATATTAAATAAATTATCGTAAACACAAGTCAACCAGCCTTGATCTTGCACCATCCTTGTATATTCTGATTCTCTTCACTATTTCCCTTTTTTCCCACCAGATAATGAAGACGTACTGCTGTTGTCCTTTGAAATATATAGAGATGAGACTGTTGTCATAAAGTTAGTGCAATTTTATTTTTAAAACCCCAAACAAAATACACCCCTTAGTCTAAGAAAGTAGGATTATTTTAATTGGTCATGCTGTGGAGAGGTTCTGTTATGGTAAATTGAAATAAACTTTTGTTAGCTTGCATGCTGTATTTTTAAGTACTCATTGATTTTCAGAAGTTGACTGTCAAACTGTAGACAATATCATCTGAACATGGCTTGATAATTTAGTGTGTTTATGATAACTCTTAGTTTATTTAGTGATTTCTGGCTTTCTTAATAAATGCATGTTTTGCAGGGATCTATTGAAAAAAATGAGGTCTTAAGTCTTCAAGAAGCATTCTAAACCAAAAGCCTCTAGTGTGCTTAGGAATTGATGCTCATTTTCCTGAAGTATTATAGAAAAAGTCTCTTTAGTTTCTTATTTATCCTTACAGACACTGTGTACATCTCATCTGTGTCAGATCATATCCTCTTCATTCAGAATGCATAATCTGTTTTACTCGGCTCTTGTTTCTGGAGTGAAAAGAAGAAGCATAGCATAACCTCATTTGAATTAACATCAGCAGTTCCAAATGCTTCATTAATTTTCACATAGCTATGAAGACTTGCAATAGCAGGGATCTCAACTCAAAAATCTCAGGTTGTTGGTTTTTTTTTTGTTAAATTATGTGTGCAGTAATACACACAGTAGAAAGATGTGGAATGAACTAAGGTGTAAATACACAATGTCATCAGAGTAACTGTGAGCAACATCTGCAAAATCAGCTCATCTGGACTGACACTTCCAATATTAATGCTGCATGAAAATGCACATCCTGTATATTACATTTCCATTTGGCCTGTGTTAATGTAAATATATTACATGACTCTAAAGTTCTTAATTCATCACACGATACTTATTTTTTGCATTTCTTTGTTTTGCCAATTTACTAAGGAAGAAGTTTTGTGCTTTTCAAAAATACTAGGACAAGAAGGATTTGTTGTGTTTGAATTAATTCCATCTGCATGGAAAATTATTCCGATTAGACTACTTGAGATAGATGTAAAAATTCAATGGGACATTTAGGAAAATAAAAGTAATTTGAAATATTAGTTAGTAGCAAAGCCTTGGTCTTGATGAACTTTGTTTCCAGCATAGATAGGTATTTCATTCACATCTTGTCCTCAGGGCAAAATTTAAGGCTGACTACATTAACAGGAGCTACTCACGTGAATTTGTCAGTGACAAATTGTTTGAAACCAATTAAATATCTTTCTCTGACAGGTACCAGATGTCAGGAAAGGAAGAGACTGCTTAGGGAAATTGTAAGTGTTAATGGTCTAGTTAAATCATGCTAAACAAACAGTTTTATTTTGGGGTTATGGGAAGGGTGTGCATGTGTACCTGGAAGTCTTTCCAGGATTTCCTCCCTCTTCAAGACCTTCATTATATTTTTTAAAATATCATCTCTTCAGCTTTCAAGCAATAGCAAAGAACACCAACCAAATAAAGTGTTATTTTTCCTGATGGCATTTGAAAGAGGAAAGTTTTTGTTTGTTTCTCTTTCTTGTTGGTGCATTTTCCCCTTATTTATCTTCTTGCTTTCACTTTTTTTCTCCTCTTCCTATTTATCTCTTTATTTTATAAATCTGATTTCTTTTATTGGGATAAAAAACCTGGGAATTGACCACTTTTTCCTGAATCTCACCCAGGAAGTGTGTTCATTTATAGCACAAATAGTTTTTGGAGGAATTCTGGATTTTTGGCATTACTGTGGCACATGAAACACACAGGCTGTTTATAATATAAGGCATTTTCTAAAATTTGCAGGTTTTGCACTGCAAAAGGTATTTTTTTAATTTCTTTTGCCAACTGCAATTGGACTGTGGGGGAAAAACCCAGAGAAGTAAAACTCACTCAATTTTTTAATGCTCCTGAAATGGATGACTTAGGATATAGTTAACAGCAAGTTTCAGAAATATGTAAATCTAAATCATGTCAATGACTTGAAAGTCATATAAATGAAAATATAAGCAGAAATGGATTTTATTTGCCTTCAATTTTTTCATTGTGTAAGATGCAGAGGTTTCAGACTTGGGAATCTATGTTCTTAAATAATTTTAATAATTGCAATTTTTAAAACGTAGATTACAATGAAAAATATTATTCAGGCACAAAACTGTTTTGTTTGTTCTCAGGCACAATGACTAATTTAAAGCATGTGTAGGGTGTTTCACTTCCCTTACACATTCACATAAATGAAAATATTTAGGCTATCTTTATAACATAGTAATTTCTTTTCCAATAAGAGATTCATTCTTAATGTTGAGATTCAATGGATCAGGTTATGATATATATGTTATCTGAAACTTTTTGGATGAAACCATAGCTTACTGTTTTCTCTTAATTGTCCACTTAATAGGAGTTTAGAAAGGATTTGACTGTAATTTGTCACAGTTGTCTGAAGAGAGAGAGAGAGAGAGTAAAGGAGAGAGATTCTGAGAAAAGATGACCTTCAGCTCATAATCAGTGAAAAGTGCGGGAACAGAAGCAGGTTACTATTCATATGAAGAGGAGTAAGAGCAACGATTCCTGCATGGTACTCTTGAGGTAATTGTTAAGGCAATTATTACTATCTTTTTCCGTTAAGAATTATCACTGTGCTCAGAAGTCAGAACAGTTTGTCTGAAGCTGCTTTTCAAGTCCCAAGTTTGTCAGTGTCTGTGTGAAGTGCTGCTCTCCCGTGAGAGACACGGCGTGACAGTCAGAAGTCACAGTTCGTCACAGGAACATATCACACTGATGTCATCTGCTGGGCAGCAGGAGCCTATCCCAGCACTAGGACTTCCTCGGGGACAGGAAAGGAGCCAACTACAACACTTCTGCTGACAGTGATCCAAGCATTATTTTACTCTTCCATCTGTTTCTCTCTCTAGTCTACTATTTCTGCTCCATACAGAGAAAGGTCTTCTTCATTGTCTGTGTATATTAACAGCCCTGCATAGCAAGGCTATCAAAATGCCATTCTACTGAATATCTTTAAATACAAAATGAGGATGTGCCAGAGTGAAAGGAACCAATGGATTTTCTTTATATTTTTTCCTTTGGAATAGACAAAAAAAATGCACTCTTTTTGTTAAGTACAGAAGAAACTGTTCTGTTCTGTATAAACTACGTGCATAAAAATAACAAAGGCACTGATAGAACCTTCCAGTTTGGAATCTGAATTCCTAGCGGAAGAAAAAGAAAGATCATTAATTATCAATTCTTTTTGACTTGTCTTTTCCAGTTCATTGGCCTACTAAATATGAGCTCCTTAGGCCAAACTTGATGCAAGTTTACATACAATTCTCACTGAATTTGCGTAATATAGCTCTAAAATAATTTATAGTGTTTTGAGCATACAGTACCACTGCCCTATTATAACCCATCTCTGAGGGAGTGAAGGAATTCTCTAGCCACTCTATTTTCTGACAAATTGAACACTTTATGTAATTTTTCTAATTACTAACTGAAATGTAAGCCTGGCAGTCATTAACAACCATTATTAATTCCAAACATACTTTAATGTAAACTGGGAGTAATACG
>VXAX01005465.1:282280-331161 GCA_013399835.1 Leptocoma aspasia | reverse complement strand
GAGGTGGTGTAGCAGTGGGGCGGAGGGGAGATGGGAAAGCATAAGCAAGAAGAAAACCAACCAGATTTCTTTTTTATTTTAATATAAAATTCCTAAGAAAATAAAAAGTGACTGTATTTTCCCCCAAATATATATTAAATAGAACACATTACTGACGTGTAAGCAATACATTCCTGAAAGATCACCTGTCTAAATCCATAAAAGAAGAGCTAGAAACTAATCTTCTGTATTCCTCCCAATGGAAGTTTAATAACCTGTTTCTGCAAGAACATTATACAAAATAAACAACTCAAATGTATTTGAAAGCAAACACAATGGAGGAAATGTCTCTCTTGTTGTTATGAGAAGCTATGAAAACCATACTGAAAAGTTGTGTAGTATTGTATTCAAATCACAGGACTGAAAACATCAAAACAAAGAAATTAGAAAAGAAACAAAACCAGGAACCTAGAGAACTCTTCCAGAATAGAGTAAACCAAAAATTCTCTAATTCACATTTACTGGTCAATGCACACAGAAATAAATTCTTTCAATTTTATATATAAAGCAAAATGCTATTTTCAAATCAATGGTGAAGAATAAGCTCTGAGAAGTACTTGACTCATCAAACATTTTCAGCCTGGTTATTGTTGTGTGTCTTAAAATACCAGCACTGCAACCATAATTACTAAATTTCAGGAAATAATTAAAGAATGCTGCAATTTCTGTGAGAAACTTAATGCAATTAAATGCAATTCAGAGAAGTTCATGGTGGCTGGGCCAAGTGTTTAAAGTTGTTGATCCTTCCAAAACCTGAGTTGCTTAAAACTCCACTGTGATCATATTGGTTGAGCCATCCATTAAAAATATCAATGGATGAAGTGCTTGGTGTCTGGATGGACTAAAGAAGGCATAGTAAAAAAGCTTCATTTAATCCACTTTCAAAGCAAATTTAAAGGTGACTAATTATATATTCCAGCTGTTTTGTTTCCTATGCAACTGCAAAGAGCAACTTTGCAAGAGCAAAGTATTTTTTTTCCTCTTTGTGCCTTTTGCTTGAAATGAAAGAAATCTATGATGAGCAAGTATAAATTTCTGCTTGATAGAGAGTTAAAAAAAGAGAAACAGGAAAATTACAAAATTACTAGTGTTCTAATTGCTTTCTTTGAGGGATTCTCAAACTACTCTTACAACAGACGGCAGCGGTAGCAGAACAGGCTCCTTTATGTAAGTTCAGCCATTCCCAGCAAAAGGAAAAAGGTGGATAACAGAATCATCCAAACACAACAGATGGGAGACGTACTAAATCACCCATTTCCTGTGCTGTTTCTCATCCATCCTTAAATTATCAAGTATCTTTTATGTAATACCACAGCATCCCAAGACATGCATCCCCAACACAGTTTACAGATCTTTCCCTGATGTTTCTCACTACTAAATGAGTGACCCTAGAGCTCTCTAGTTCCATACTCTTTTCTCCTACAACAATATCATGCAGAACCATTAAATTGGGACTTTTGCTATCCCACATTTAGGGGTCATCACCCTTCTCCTGTGGGTGGCAAATGCACTTCGCCCGACAGAGACATACTTCTTCAGAGGTGGGTATGGCTAAGTGAAGCATTAAAGGCTTTATTAGCCATGTAATATAGCCCGTATTCTTTTTTATGAAACCTTGTAACACTACAAGCTAGCTGGTCTTGTTTTCATTGTAGCCATTCCTGTTGGTTTAGGTCATTATACAGGTTCTCCTATCACACTGTGATTGGGAGTCTGTTATCCTAAGAGCCTTCTTGTATAGTCTTAAGCAGACACAAACAACTTCTAGCAAAAGTAATGCATTATATTTCCAGCTGTTAGCAATACTCTTAAATAGCAAAAAAGTGTTACAGTGCTGGAATTAGTGATAGCCTTCAGGTGTGCCTTCAGTGTGTGTGTGAGTTAGGTGCTGCAAAAGCTGAATGACACACTAGCCACTGCCTATCAGTGTTAAATGGGTGTTAAATGGAAAGGAATATCTTGTGAGATAGGTACAGATACTGTGGAGAAATAGCTGTGAGGGACACAAAAGGGTTTGCTCTATGGCAGCCTAAACTGATCTCAGCGCTGCCTGCCAGAATTTCACTCTCCTTCCATCAGGCCTTCTTGGGCCAGCTCCAGATGAGCTGACACAGAGTGCTGAATCATGAGAAAACACTTGCCTTTACTGTCAGGTCTGTTTAGTGCTGACTTACTGTGCTGTTCACAGGGTCTGGCAGGCATTGGAGCCAGCACAGGGAAAAGACTGGAATGCATAGGCAGGAGAGGCAAGATGAAAGGACACTAAAGAAACCAGCAATTAGACTGGGTTTCAAGTCATTAAAATTGCAGCTTATTCTGCATCTAAAGACAGTCAGCAATTGTGTATCCCGCATGCCCAGTATATCACTACTCTGACTGGGGTAAGATGAGAATTTGTCAGAAACAAAATACTGACTTGCCAAAACAAAACATGAAAGATGACAAAAGCAGGAAAATAACTGTACCTCGAAAAAAAAGGTCTTGGAAATCTAGTCCAACTGGGAAAGCATATAAGCATATTTTAAGATGAATTTGTTGTTTTCCTGATTGTTCTAGTGATGCCAAGATGATGTTTTGCTTTTTGTTTTATATACCTTTTATATAAACTTTTGTGTATCCTCAGTATTCTTAGCATGCTTACTTGTAATTTCTTAAATCTGATAACTTACCATAGTCCTAGTATTTTGTTAGGCCAGGAGACCAAACATCCTAAAGGCCTCACAACTGGAGGCTGGAAAGCCCTACACTGTCTTGGAAAACAAAGGTCCTCTCTAGAACATATCCTGTAAACTAGAGATTTCGCCCATCAGGGGGGAATTCCACAGATGGGGGAATATCACGCCTCCCAGGCCTCCCATTGGGGCATCCTTGTTAGATATGCTAATTTGAAAGGTCTATAAATTGTGTACATGATCTATCGTGTGTGTGCATTGTGGTGCATCCCACCTTGGCGAAGTGGTGCACTGATAAGGAAGGATCCCTATTAATTCTTTTGGAGTATGCTAAACATCAGCTATATGACAAGGCTGAGAGTAATAAACCATAATACTATTTGAAACAGTCTTGATCAAATATTTTCCCAATATTACTATTTCACTGTATTGTCTTCCAAGACACTGAAAAAATCCTTGTGCTGAAGGTGGGCATGGCTTCCTTGCAGCGTATACCTGCAGCTGGGCAGGAGCAATTTTCTTTTTCCTACACGGTGGAGACACTCTGTCCCTTACCTCTCACACTTGCACTCCTTGATAAAAGTTTTCTCACATCTGACCTCATGGACTTGAATTGCTCACACATCTCCTATAACCCCTGCAATGATAATGCTGTTGGAATGTTCTGGTTTATACTATGTATGTGCAGGAGTTTTTTTAGTGTCTCTTGTTTTTTGAGTGGTTGTGAATTGGTGATTATAATAAGCCTTATTTAAACCATCATTTTCCAGTGGCATAGACAAAACACATCTTTCCTTCAAAGAACAAGTTGGTTTACTGTGACAGACCAGATTCCAGGGTCAGGATCACTTCTTTACAGGGACTCACAGAGGTAGAGGCAGACAAATCAGCAGAAGCAGATTTACTGTCACCTAAATATAGGATACAAAAGTATCCTATATTTATGGAATAATATAAATATTCCATAAATAAAGGATAATACATTTATCTGCTTAATATGCCTGTATTAATTTATAAAGAGCTTGTAATGCTTTTTTCCTTTTCCAAGCTGTAGTATAACATTCAATGGAAAATGGAGATGGAAAACAAACCAAAACAAACCCCAAAACTCTAGGAAGCCAACTGTACCTTTAAACCCTACAGCTCTAATCACCAAACAACCTTGTCTGCCTCAGGAGTAAATTCAATACACTTCAACAAAATATCAATATTTTTATTAGCAATCTCTTTAAACAAAGCAAAATGCTATGCACTTATGATCTAAGAATGGCTAAAAAGGGCAAAGGAAACAAAAGCATCAGAACAACAAAAATGCATTTCTTTTTTTGGGATAAAAGTAAAGAAAACCTTTTCCAAATGTGCTTCAGATAATATACTTTGTTGAGTCAATCTTGCCCTTTCAGGCTTTATCATTAATTATTCAACAGGACAGTAAAGGAAGCTCCAAGCTTCAAGAAGTGTGATGATTTGTTTTTTATGCAAAATTCAGAGTCTGATGGCAATCCTTTTTACAAGCAGTACCAGCCAAGTTGCCAGGATTCATTTCTAGACTCACACAGCATTTAGCAGAAGCTCAATAGCTGCTAAAGCAGTGAAGCAGAATTGCTCAGGCATGGATCTGCTCACAGGCAAGTTTTCCTGATTTATTTGTCAATCCTTTCTTTTTACAAAATCAGCAGTCATATTCTTCCACAGCAGTAGATGTTTCTTGAGAAAAAGGCTTTGTCCACATGTCATTGGCTTAGACAAATGGTCTTTAGTAGCCCAATTTGCATGTCAATCTGGACATTGCTCAGCTTTCTGTAGCAAAGGTGGCATCTCACAAGTCTTCTGGAGAGACAGCTCTGAAACAACAGAGCTTCCTTTGGAAAAATACCCCATCATTTTGAAAAAAAAAATGACAACAGATATGGAAATGGGAGCCACTGTGATGGAGGCTTCCAAGTTCTGTCCACAGAGATTGGAAGAATTTTCTATGAGGATCAAAACATTTCAGTCCTGAAACCGCATGATCTTAAAAGCTCTTCACACTACAGGCTCGCCTAATTTCACCCACTACTTACTAGTTTTGCTAGCTATGGGTACTTTGATTACACAAGTTTTATCAGTTGCCCAAATACCCTGAAAGACGACTGAGAGAAGATATAAATATCCCACACAATCAAGAGCATGTATTAGAGTACTATTATTCAGGATTAATTTCAGCAATCAAAAAATCATTTTTCAGTTATAGATTCCTTCAAATGTTAAAATCTGCTGACTTGAAGGAGTAAGTAACATTTCTAAATTTAAAAAGTGTTGCTTTTGCAAAACTATCAACTAACATTGGAAAAAGTAATTTGTAATTTATAGGTGCTGATGTTTATATGATTGAAAAACACCACATAATATGATTTTTCAACTATAAAAAGGAAATAGTAGTTTTCAATGTTAGAAAACACATTAGAAACTATATACCATGAAGACTCTTGTGCTCATGACTGAACCCATCTTCTTTATTTATTATCTTTCAATGATGTTCTCTTACAGCATAATGCAAAGCAACTATGATATTCCCTTTGCATGCAGACAATTATGCAAGAGTAAAATTCTGCTAAGTAGCTATTTTTATAATCATGTCGAAAAGGTTTGTTTTACTATTAACTTCCCTCAAATTTAATTGACTTACAAAGAGTCCAAGATAAAACAATTTCTGAATTTCTCCTTATATCTCAACAGAAAATAACTCCTGAAATTCTCCTGCACTGGAAACAATTGCATCCAGCAGAGATACCAAATGATTCAGGAAACAGCAAAATCCTACAAAAGCTTTTAAGACAGGAAGAATCTAGTTTGATTTTCATTTGTGCCAACTGAAGTCTTACTTCAGTGTTTTACGTCAGCAGGCAAACATAATCCAGCGTTTCCATTTATTAATAAAAATTCTCCGTGTTTTAATGAACTAGTTCTTCAGACAGAAGACAGATTGTTAAGTGACTCTTTGCCAACTAAGATTAATAAAAAGCCAGAACCAAGTGGGATACCTTTTACCATGGCAACTAAAGCTTGGACTTACCAAACACATCATAGCTTACATTTGATTAACTGGATTGAAACCAGGCCCTGTTTTCCCAAAGAAAAGAAAGAGATGGAGTAAGATGAGAAAGAATGAGAGTTCAACAGGTGTAACATCATAGGCATTTTTGTCTGGTACATGCTTTTTGATATGTGATTTTATTGCAGCAGCTGTCTTTCTATAAAATTTCAACATCCAAATCATAGGCCTGATGAAGATGAAATGTAAAAATAGGATTGTGCTTAAAACTGGTAATTAGTCCTATATAGTACTTTTCTTGTGCCAGGTGTGTGCTAGATAGCCATCACTCACTCTGGTAGAGGTCACCCTCTAACAGCTTGGAACATCTGAAGATACTTGGGTTCTGAGATGTCCCAGTGTTGCTACCTTGCTTGAGCCCAATGTTATATGAGAAGCTGCAGGAGTCAGTCCTAGTTCTAACATTCAAGGTAGATCTGATATGAGTAATTTCCTGCATGAAAGAAATCCTGACTGAAAAAGACAATTATAGATTTTAGGATGAGAGAAATAAGAGCCTTTTGTCACTAAGTGGGTTAAAACAGGCTGTTTACTTAGGACTTGTCAGGATAGTAAAATTATGAGCATAAAAAAAAGAAAGCAGAATGACTGTAATGCATGGGTCTGTCTCTTTAGCTTGCAGAATGCCAAAGCAGAATAGATCAAACTGTCACTTTTCGTTATTTTTTCACCTCTTTGTCTGCCCCTCTAGCCCCAGAAAAACTTTCCCTGATATCAATGGCAGTATAGCTCTAAGAATCCCAAATTAACATACTTGCAAGATTTGGTTTTGCTTTTCATTCTTCCACATGTTTTTATGTAAAAGCTGAGCAAATCACATTGGAAATAATAGCGTTGAATCTGAAATTGGGTAATTTTTTCCTAAGTTGCATCTTGTCCTAAGTCCATTAGTGAAAAAACACTCTGCTCCTTTTTTTTTTCCAAATTCATAGTTTTCCTTTTGTTTAGTTCAGTCCAGTCCTTCTAGCTTCAAGAAGTTCCATTTTTCTGAATGCATGTTTGCTGTTATTTTTGCATTATCTGTTTTGCATTATTATTTCTGTACTATCATTGTCATTGTCCTCTTGATGTGTTTTTATTTACAAAAATTTCCAAAGTATTTTTAATATTTCAGTCCAGGTCTGTCTCAGAACACTTAGGAGTTTGCTTGACGTTGCCATTTCTTGATTCAAACTATTCCACATTTTCCCTAGTTTTAAGAAATCTTGTTTAGATAATCCTGGGACTGTCATGCTAGTGGTCTGAACTTTATTATTTTAGAACCAAATTTTGCATCATTAAATATATATGGGAAAATAATAGGACAGAATTTTTTTTTGAGCTTTCTCAGCTCAGTGTGAGAAATCAGATGCCTGAAAGATGGTCCAAAAACCTTCTCTCAGTATACAAGCAGGATTTACGATAAAGAATGAATGATGTCATCTGTCTCCACTTTCCTTGAAAAATAAATAATGTGCCTGGGTGAACTTTCCTTTAGTTTGTCATGCAGGTATGTTTCAGTTCTGTATTTTTCCTTTTGCAATCCCCATATATTCTTAGGGACTCTCTATTCCCTTTTACAGAGGTCTGCAGTGTGTCTGTTGTGGGCAGGTGCTACGCACACCCAGAGGTAATGTATGCTTTCCTCGCCTGCACTTTGAGTTGGTACAAACTTATTCTGTCCATATTTTAAGTCATAGGGGGAAAGTGATTCAGAGGTAATGAGCTCTGATGAAAGCCTTGGTGCCTGCTTACTGTAGGGATGTGGCTTTCAGTAACAAATTTACACTTACCTGTAATTTACCACAGGCAGGACTGTGAGATTTGGGGGGATATATACATGCTGTACTATGAGTTTGCAGAAACAGTAGTAACAGAGTCTTCTAATTCTGAGACCCAGAGGTTCTATATTTAGTCTCCATACGTACAAGGGAATCTTATTGTATTCAAATCTTAAAGGTATTTTTAAGTGGCAGTGCAAAACAGTACTAAATCATTTTCACAAAGAAACACATTGATTGAACTAAACCTTTCCTACAAGGTTCTTTTTAATCCTTCTCTGTGATTTGACACCCCACCATAAGTCTTTGCAAATCACATATATATCCATTTTGTCATCATCTCTTGAGACTTTCTTCTCATGAGGATGTTTAAAATAGATTAAATGTTCCCTGAAAATAAGTACTGTCAAAATATTGTCTCTTGTACTAGAGGTTAAGTATCCATACCATACAGACTTTAAAACTTCATGCATATAAATAAATCATAATGCAATAATTTAACTAAATTAATTCATCTGATACCAAAATTATACTTGCATTCTTCCACAAACATGTCTGTGGAAATTTTTCTGTGGGTCCTAGTCAGCCTTGCAAAATTAGAGAAATCTTGATGAGCACTGCAGGAAGAAAAGGAGGAGTTTGGGCCAAAACATATTCAGCTCTTATTGTGTGATAACTCACTCAGAATCATGGAATATTCTGAGAGGGAGGGGACCCATAAGGATCATCAAGTCCAGCTCTTAAGTAAATGGCCTGTACAGGGATCAAATTGGTGCCCTTGGCATTATTAACAACATGCTCTACCTAACTGAGCTAATGACCTTGCTACTAGAAATGATTAAAACTAAAGCACCAGAATACCAAAACCTGTTTTTTTATTCCTTTATAGGCAACAGTTTTCAGAAGTCCTTAGATAGCCTTTTCTAATTCAGATAAATATCTTACACTAGCAGATGAATATGGGACAAGAATCCTGTTTATAATCTATTTATCTAGGAGTTAATCTGGGGAAGAAGGGCAGGCAAAGTAAAAAGCAGAAGAGAAACAGAAACCTTGTAACAGAAGACCAAAGAAAAGAACAAAGAGGAAAGAAAGGCATGTGTTAAAATACCTATTTAAGAAAAGGAAAGGCAAACAGAAAAATCCATTGTCAAATGGATTAAAACAAGATTAAAGGAATTAAACCAAGAAGATTAAAGGAGAGCTGAAAGCAACAAAAGGTGTTGAAAGATAAGAGCAAGAAGCACAAAATGGGGAGAAACAAAAGCAGCAGCTGTCTGCAAGAGCCAGCAATTTTTAAACTGGTGTAGAAAGGGTCTAAGAAGCAGTATAGCCACATAAAAACTTTAAGAGCATGTGGCTTGTAGGAGCATAAACAGATAGGTTTCAAGAGTCTGGTTTGGTAGGTTGCTTGTACCAGCCTTTCAGAAAGGCTGCTTACTACTGGGTAAGGGTGGATGCCCTGGGCCTCTATGAATCAGAGTGATATCCAAATCTCCACTCTCCTTGTGGAGACAGAGCTGTCTGGCATTGATGTTTGGTATTCTGCAATTCAGAAGAGATTCCATAAGCATTTACAGAAGTTTTGATTAGAAAATTCCCTAGTGACAAACATGTGGTATCCAGCAACTTCCTGGAGATAATGAAAGTTGTTCACATAGCAATATTATCCCTCAGGAGGATAGATTCAAATCCTTACTCATCTTAACACATTAAAAGTCTTCACACAACAACAAGCGCCTGCTAGAATGAAACCTGCTGCCAAATCCTAAAGAAGGTATTTTCCTTCTTGATTCCCAACACAGCTAGTGAAGGAAGAGAAATCAGTGCTCGTATGTGTCTAGTTTTCTCAAGTTGAATAATCTAGGCATTATTGCTGCCTTCATTTAATGCAGGTGTGAACCCACTTTCAACTGCAAATTTACCCTTATTCTCCTATACTCTCAAAGTGTAGTGAGATGGAAGTTAAGCTGATAAGTACATCAGTGTAAATCCAAACCGTTATAGTTTACAAGATATGCACATGAGTCTGGTCCATTTCTGTTTGCCAGCAGATATCCTCCCTTGTCTAAACAAAATAAAAAACTGAGCTATAGCCAAAAAGATGGAATATGTGGATATGTCAGTTAGGGTATGTTTTAACTTGTTCTCTCAAGCATGTTCTTTTTACAGGCTATGGCTACTCTGTTCATAAAAAAGGGGTAAGGCATTGACATGCAACTTCTAGGATAGTCCCTGGCATAGTTTTGAGTCATGTGAATGAATGTTTGCACAGGCAGTTTGGAGCTTAATAAGGGCTAAAACCCACTCCTGACAGGCCATTTGAATAAAGCCTTTCTGGTTTGGGCAGTTTAACTGTGGGGACGTGAACTGTTCTGAGTCAGAGATGAGTCCTTGCCTCGTATTTACTGTTCCACAGAGGTAACCAGAGCAGTCATAGTGGTTACAGGGTTATGCAAACTTTTCATATTAAAGAAAAGCTCTAGTTAAAGCATTTTATTTGTGGCTGGATAATCCAATTGCAATTATTTGCCCATGGAAAGGCTCTTGTAAGCAGCATTTATTTTTCCAGCTAAACCTGGGATGAACACAAAAATCACATAAAATAAAGACTCAGAGGTATTCTTTCAGCTGCCATTAAAAATCTGGAAGACCTGGACCTGCCCTCTCCATCATCCTGCAGATATTCTGTTTCAGGACATTGTGAGTACTAACAGGATATTTAAGGTCATATCTCCTAGCTCTGTTTACTATGGCTGCTTTTCTTTCCCTGATTGCTGCAAATGACTGCTTTTGCTAAAAAACAATCTCCTTCCCACTGACAGTCTTTCGGCAGAGAATCTTTTAAGTGGTAAGAGGCAAATCTCAGTAGTGAGTCATCCAATCAGTCAATCAAGAAAATAGTGAAGATTGGCCATAAAGCAATCTCATACATATATATTCCCCTTCGCTTTGCCCATCAGTGTCAAATTCAAAATGCAGGTGCATAAATGCTCTTCAGTGACTGCATAGTCATTATCACATAATTTAACTAGTTGATAGGTATGCTCAGTAACATGACACACTGTTCAGATTTCCTCCTCACCAGGGGGAGTATTTTCTTTTCAGATTTTTTTTCTAATTCACACCCAATGATTTTGGAAGACATTAAGAAAGATGGATGTACAGCATGGGGATTCTGGTTTACTGGAACAAGAGTAAACCAGAGGCCTCTTCCTTTTTACTCATCTGCCATTAATCTCTTCTGTATGGAAGAGGTCTTACATATAACTCACTTTTAATCACCGATAGTTGACAGTCAGTGTGACCATTCAAATGCTCACCGCCTCCAATTCCAGGCTCTTCACTTATGTAGTTACCTCAGGAGTCCTAATTTCCTAGACCTCATGAAGAGTTGGGGTTTGCCAAAAGACAATTCAAAGCCTATGTATCTGCCAGCTGTTCTGGATAATGATGTGAAAGGGTGTGTTTTTCTCTGTATCTTAGTCTGAAGAAACTGATTTCATAATTTAGCCATTAAATTTAGATGTCTAGAATTTCATACAGAAGTGTAACTTTCACAGTGTTCCCAAATTGTTAAGGCCAATCTACGGTATGGTTGTGATACAATCTCGACCCCAGAATGTAGTCTCTTGTACTTTCTTTTCTGGTCTTCCCTGACATTGAAGCATAGATTAAACTGGCAAACCATTTCAGGGTGCTATCATCATGTAAAATTAGTTTTGTGAAAACCTGTCTGCTGTTCAAGCTTCATCAGCTGTCTCACTTCAGTTGTCAATGCAGAAAGAATGAAATGAGAAGTGTGGAACACCAGTCTAAATAAGAAGTGGTTGAGATTAGTTTATAAATTGTTTTTAAAAAGCACCATGAAGTCAAAATCCAGAAGAATGTAATATATTCAAACTCAAAGATGCAATATAAATCCACAACACACATGTTTTCCTAAATGACTTTAAGAGGCTGACTCAGGCAGCTGTGACTCCTGGGTAAACAAGTCTGTCCCCTACACAAGAGGCACCATGGGGACCCCATCAAGGAGAGGGAGAACTGAGCAAAGTCCAGGCTCTTGATGGTTGAAGGATATTGCACTGCAGTATCTTGGAAAGAAACATGCACCATCCTGTAGCAGAAAATTCTTGTGTTCAGACAAAAACACAAGGAGCTCAGTTCCTGAACCTATCTCCTCACACACGAAGAAGCAGACTTGAGTTTTTCTGTGTCAGCTCTGAGGTCGGCTACAAGAAGCTATTCTGACCCATAAGCCACACAGAGGATTTTCTGTGGCACTATGCCTGACCTGGTAAGCCCACAGCTTGTTAGCTTTGGCACAGCACCAGACCAGCATGGCTAAGCAGTTTCTAGCTCTGACCAGCTCAGAGTCTGAGCAGAACAATACTGGGTCTGTCTGAACTTGTCTGTGTACGTTAGGTGTCACGGCATTTGATTAAGTGGTGAAAGCCCTCCACTACTGCTCTTTAGGCTGTATTTAAGTATGAACATCAGGCAGTTACAGACAGGGAGCTAAGGCAGGTAGGACCAAAATCTAGGGACTCCTAGTTGAAAACTTGGCATGCCCTTCTACTTCTCCTCAACAGTTTTAACCTAATCTGGGAACCAATCTAAAGAAGAAAGTGGAGAACTGCTTCAGTCCTGTAAATGAAGCCCTATAAAGCAGGAATGCAGGAGTTACTGAGATTGAACACCAGTCTAGGAAAGCTTCAGCGTGCCACACACAGAGACAAAGAAACGGCTTTCTTCCTTTCCAAGTCACTTTTCCATGTTTTTCTGTCCCCATTAGACTCTTGAACTTCCATCTCAACAGAAAATCACCTTTGTTTGCCGGTGGAACATATAATTTCCTGGACTACAAACATGTTAAGTTCAAATCTACTGCAGCTAAGGCATATGGCTCTTAGTACTAGGTCTTCCACTTCCTGGCTAGTCATGGGGACTGCCCTTATGCCAATATTATGCCTTTCATATTGACTGTAGACCTCAGTAAGTCTAAAACTTTCCTGTCTTTAGAATTTAGATGGTTGTAAGCCTAAATCTGGAGTGCAGAAGACTTATAAATAGAGATTAGTAACTATTTCTTCAGAAAAGGCACTTTTGAATCTGGTTATGTACTTAAAATTAGGTTAATACAAAAGGTTAAACAATAAGTCAGCCATTGACTTTAGGGACCTGAAGGATTAGTCGAAGTTTGAAATCCAGTGAACTGCTGTTGGGGATTTCAAGGGCTTTGAGACACTTCAGAATCTGAGACAGACAATGCAAGCTTTACCTCTATTATTAACTAAGGAGAGAAATTTTATTCACCAGTTTCTCTTCAAGCATTCTGCAACCTATGGGGTGCACAGGTCTCTCTGCTTCAGAAGCAGGAAAGGTGACACTTGTTTTCCAGCACTTAGAAAAGCTCTCAGCCTGGTACTTACAGGTATTCTCCTTGAATGCAAAGGTTATTATTCAAAGCACTTTCTTCTTTCTTACAGCAGGAAGAAGTTTTCCATTTTCTAGGTCAGTACCCACCGAATTGGGCTGGTTTTACAAGACCTCTCTGCTTTGAGCTGGATACAGTGTAAGGTTAGGTACAGAGTCTCAGGAGGGTGTTTAGTGAGGGGAGGCACAGAACTGCCAAGCTTCTGTAACACAAGCAACCACAGGTGGAAGACAGAAATGGGGTGCCAATCCTGGGTGTGTACAGAAAATACAGCACAGAAATACAACTGTAGGTTTTTAAAAGAATTCTTGCCAGGAAACATAAGCAGCTAGAGATTTTACGCAAGTTAGAAGTGGGATGAGGGGGCGTTTTTGGATAGCCCTTCTGATCTGTGGTTTATATATTCCATTTAAGGTGTTTATGAAGTATTTTCATAGCCACCTTAAGGCCTTGTGAAAAATTTACTTCAACTTTTGGCTCCTTTGCTGAAAGTAAAAATGTCTTTTTTTTCATCTTGGCATGCCCCTATATTTTGCTTTTCTATGAGATACATACTTTGTGCTGGTAATGTTTTGGCTCATTCTCTATTGTGTCTCCTATAAAACACCATTATTAAGTGTATTCTCTTTATTTTAGAACTCAGATAAGTGTAAACTCATTATATATTGTTTCCATTTAAATCTCTTCGGCTTTGATCCCTTTATTTTGTACTGTTGGCTGGTCCAAATACTTTAGTGTTACCTGGAGACAGGGATATGAGAGCAACAGTTTTGTCTTCCTCTAAATCATGTAGGTGCATACTGAATGCATCAGGCTCAAACCTTTCCCTTTTTTAATGTATTCCACTAATGATTGAAAGGCATTTTTAAAAAAAAAATAAAAGGTGCTTAATGTTGCCACCACATTGTGGCCGATTTTTTCACTGTATCACTAATATTGCAGTCTATATTTCAGTTTGCCCTTTTAAATTTTATTTAATTCAGCTACAACAACTTTCACCCAATTATTCAATATAACTATTTCTAGGCATTTCAAGGACCTACTTATGTTAGTGTCTTAACTGGGATGCACACTAAGAAATAATCACTACATGTCCTGTTGAATATAGATCCTTTTTGATAGATGAAAATAATGTCAAATTGTCCTTGTTAAAAAAAAAAAGGCTGTGCATGCTTAAAATGCGTATATGGACATGGGACAGTTGTATGTTCATTTTTAGGATACCTAGACTTTGAAGTGATTCACTCTTAGCCTTTAGATTATCTATGATCAGTTTGAGTTGGGATAGAAGACACCATTTGAAGGCCTGATTTGAAGGAGGCGGTAAGAATATTTCAGTTGAGCATTTACTTTGCCAAGGTTTTAGTATTCTCATGTCTCCAAAAAAATTACCATTCCTAAATGTGTTTCTCAGTTGCACCACAGACAGACTTTCTAGTTGCTAGACAGAAATAGAAGTAGTGTTCACAACAAACTTGAGTGGACATGTATTAACCAAACATTTTGTTTGAAACGAGCAGCTGTAAAGACACTATGGACAGTACCTTGGAGTTGCATCCTACCAAATCCTATTGCTTCTGGCCCTGTTCCAGCACATGAGGAGTCCCATTACACTCCAGCCCTGTACTTTAGTTATTACTATAAAAGTCAAGCAGTGTTCAAAATGAATAAAAACATCATAAACCAGCCTGCAGAGTTTCTTTCCATTTCTTACAATCCTCAGCATTTAATTAAAGAAAATTCTGTTCCTCTTCCATCCAAAACTATTACAAGTGTGGTAGGATACATCTAATCAGAACACAGTTGCAATGCACAGTTATTTTGCAGTCATGAGTCAAACTTTTCAAACAAATTTTGTAAGAAACTTCAAGCTGTGATAAGTTAAATATGGCCCCTTATCAGGACTTGAACAGGAAAGAAAATATAATGGGTGGCCTTAAAAGAAAGAAATTAAAGAAAGATTATTTCCTTTGGGATTTAATGAGATTTCTTTTAAAGGACTATGGACTTTGCAAAGATGAAACAATTGGGGAAGAAATGTTCTTTGTTTTGGTTATTCTGAACTTACTAAGGTATTTTTTCATTTCTGAAGAATTAGTGCAATAAAAATGTTCAAAATATCAGAGGTGTGTTATTTGTGGCTGAGAGATAAATTTTGATCACATCCTGTGGTTAACCTCTCTCTGATTGTTAATTTTCATACAGGTCTACATTGATGCATTAATAATTTGTAAAAATAATGTCCTTCTATTAAATCTACTGAATAAATTAAACAACAAAAACAATAGCTAAAAATGAAGAAAGCCCACATATTATAGCCTACATACCTGTACATCCTTAAATTAAATACCCCATTTGACTTTTTCAACTTATGTTGGAAAGGACAAGGGTGCAGTTTTCTGGATACCAACATAATTATACCCATATATAACTACATATGCATCTGAAGTCAAGAAATATTCACCCAAGCACATGAAAGCAATGAGCTCCAAAGGAATGAAAAAAGACCAGCTGAGGAAAACCAAACAAACAAAACCCAAAGCAATTAAAACAAAAGCAAATTAAAAAATCAGGACAAATAAAATTTATAAATTATCTATATACATTTTTCTTATAGCAGCCTGTTATATTTATTTATTTAGAGCTACTTTATAATTTATTGAAGCAACAAAAGCTATACTATAGGTTTGTGACTTTGAATTATCTCATAAATTCACATGGTAAAACATTACTGCTTTTTCCAGGCTCTAATATTTATACCCTGAAAACAATCAGTTTTTGCAAAAGCTGTCCTTTCTGCATGTCCATAGGAAGAAAGTGATAAAATTGTCAGGAGACATTTCTTTAAGGAATAGAAACGCATTTGTGGAAAAGGCTACAAGCCTTCTTTAAAAAGTTTGGGGTTACTTACGAAAAAGCCCATATAAATCAAATTTATGTAGCATGTCTTTATGCATGCCAAGGCCCCTGAACCTACTGAAGCTGAAATGCTTCAAAAGCTTTCTAGAACTTGCTATTTCACTCAGAAATGCTGTTTTGCTTGGTGCTTGATCTAGTTAAAAAACAAGGGATTTCATGCATTTAGCTACCATGTCCAAAATCAACTTTCTCATACAGTTGAAATACAAACATTGGTTTTCTTCTCTGTCCTGAACTTGGTATTTGTTATATGGAATGCAATCACATTCTGTGACAGTTGAATTGAGAAATTTATCTTTTCCCATGTTAATCTTGCCAGTGATCTGATTATATTTTACATCCAGGATATTAAATTGGAAGACAGACCCTACCAGGAACCCTAGACTGTAGTTTACTTAGAGCAGTATTAATGTGCTGTCTCTGGAAAACTCTGTTGTTAACACCTTCTACATTTATTTAAAAAAATATGTAAAAAAAAAAAAAACCATATGATTTGTACTCACTTAAAATAGTAGTATTGTAGGTCTGACTGTCAAATAATAAAGTGGGGGCAGCTAGTTGAGAAGTTTTATATTTTTGACCAAAATATCTGATATAACTAAAAAGACAATACATTATTTGGCCTACAAGCCTTTCGCAAATGACAATAACACGAAAATAAGTAATTGTTCATAACGATTCTAAGTTAAGAGTAAATTAAGAAAAAGAAATTTTTGTGAAAATTTCACATTTAGGCAAACCCTAATTCTATTTCAGAATACAGTTATAATGTGAACTATCAGTTACATTCCTAAATTTACAACGCAGATTGTGCAAGATGACACATACAGAGACAGTAATGCCTATCAGCCTCCTCTTCCACATGATCTTCCCACCAACCCCCTACCATTTCCCACAGTTCCAGTTCCAAGACCTTGCTGGGCTCATAGGATAATTCAGGGCTCCCCTTGCAGATGTGTCTTGAGCAGTGGCAGACTGCATCTTCTCTCTCCTTGTCCTAAGGCTGCAAAGTGGTACCAGTTTGGGGGGCAGGGGACACATTAGTCTTTTGGTTTAAATGTGTAAAGTCCACAACCCCTTTTAGAATCTGTGTCTAAATCTGTGGTGTTAGAATGGAAAACTTTTATAGGTAGATATGTTTTCTGATTATGGGAGGAAATGCAGCATATTCTGTGGTGACTTTGAACCTCCTTATCAGCTGTGGACTGAAACAGGCAATTTTGGGAGAAACGTGGTCTGGCAATGCATGAAGAGTGCTGGCATAATTTGATTATTTCAGACTGAAATAATGAAAGAGATAATTGTAAAATAGCAGGTAATAGAAATGTCTGTTTTCATATGTAAATTAAATCAAACACCAGAATAATTAGAATTAGGCTTTTGGAGGCAGCTGAGATGGCCGATATCAGTTATTTCCTTTCAGGAAAGACCTGACAAAGAAAATAAGCTCCTAAATAAGTCTGCATTTTTACCTAGTGCAATCATGAGTTTTATACAAATCATAAGTGTTATCATCATTTTTTCATGCACCACTGTGCAGAATGGTGCTTGCAATTTTTGCTGGGATTAGTGGACAGGAAACATCATATGTTTCAGTAGGAAGCTTCAGTTCCTTCCAACGAGGTTAATGACTATCAAAAATAACTGTTCACATTGGGCATTTGTTACTGCCTTCATCGTTGTCATCATCATCTGCAAAAAGTCCTCTGTAGCACACCTGTGTACATATTTTTCCTCTTCTCCTTTTCTAGCACTGATATCCCCCAGCAATTTTGACCAGCCTCCTCTGGAGCCCCTACCTTAACCCTCACCCCAGGAATCTGTCTAAGGCCATTGTCCTCAGTACCTGTCTGAGTTGAGCTGTAGGATTATTTATCTGCAGCCCTGTTCCCCAGATGGACATCAGACACATCTTCTGGATGATTAACCTTTCCTGTATTTTGTACCTTGTTTTCAGTCCTGTCTTTAGCCCTGTCACCTTGTCACACTGATGGGACCTCCAGTTACCTCCTGGCCCTTGTTCAGCCCCTTGCCCTGTTGCCAGCCGCTGCCTTTCCTCCTGCTCAGCCCCAGGAGTACATTGCCCAGCCAATACCCTCAGCTCCTCTCTTCCTGCCCCTTGGCTGCAGATGGTCTTCACTCAGCCCTGAGATCAAGTGGGTTCCCTCCCCATTTGTTGTAGCTCTTTAATGATCTCTTTAGAATTATAATGAAGAGAAGGCTGTCCTGTGAGGAATTAAGCGAGGTGTGCTTAAGTCTTGCAGTCGTCATTGAAAACTCAATAGTATTTGAGTTCAGTTACAGAAGATAAGAAGACAGAGTCAGTCTCAAGTAGAAAGGTCAGAAATTGACTTATGGGAGCAAAGATGATCTGCATTCCTTGGCTAGATGCCTTCCCATTTTAGTTAAGATTTGAAATGTTGATAAACAACCTATACATTTAAGTGAACAAACTTAAACATAAAAAAAAGGCAAAAAAGGTGCATATCTTTGAAATTAAACTACTTTAACTATTTCTGTTCAGAAGAAATTATTTGGAAATGAGGTCTGAACTTGCAATTAGGTTTTGAATTCAAAAACAGTGAAACTTGTAAAAAGATCTTTGTAGTGTTATTGACAAGACACTCAGGCACGCATTCTGGTATTTGTATAACATAAATATCTGATTTAAAGATGGAATATAAAATATTTCTGGATTACTTTTTTATTTTTACTAGTTTATGAAACCTCTCCAGGTACTACAAGTAAAACTAAATTAAACAATATGAAACTACAGTGTGAAAGCAATATCTTTCTTAGCAGTTACTGTAATAACAACATTCACATACTATGAACTTGAGGGTCCAGTGTTGGATAACTTCTGTAGGTACTCTTGTAAATAGTGTATACCTTTGAACATAGTGTGCACTTAGGGAAAAGCACAGAACTATAGAGTAAAGGCAATAAAGAATACTAGGAGACAAAATTCTTTTGGTGATAAAAGCTCATAACCAGCCCAGATGGTAAGATGTCAACAACAGTGGAAAAAGAAAGGAATTAATGTTCAAGAAATGTTAATGTTTTCTAATTAGGAAGAAGCAGAATGCTATATGTGTATCAGATTAGGAAAATGAAATGCTTTTTCAGGCCATTACAGCCTCCCAGGAACAGGAAAAAATTTTCCTCTATTGGTATACATGTTTAATCTGATTATCTGAATAATATGAATCAAAAAGTCCTGGAGGAGCTGGCTGAATCTGATCTGCTGATGCTTTGAATTTTTAAAAACTAGGAGAGTCCAAGGGAATTTTGCAAAACTAGAAGTACTGTTTTTTCAGGAATATAAAGGGCAGAGAAGGCAAGTGTGGCAGCTATAGTCCAGTTGGATTTTCAGTATAAACATTGCCAGGCTGTGGGGGGCAGGAAAACACATATACCAGAGTAGTGATTTAATTAAGAATCAAAATTATTGTAGGTTCTAACCAGTTGTCTTAGTCAAAAAACTGTCAGACACTGTCAAGAAAACATCAAACCCAAAAAAAACCAAAAGCAAAAACCACAGAAAACCATCCAAACCTATTTAGCTCTTTTCATGCTTTCCTAAGAAAACATGTTTGATTCCTAAACTAAAGTATCTAGATATAATACACCTTAATTTTGTATAGGCCTTTGTTTTACTGTTAATTCTCAATCTGTAAATGCAAGTAGATGGAGGACTATCTTAAACAGTTTTCAGTAGAAAGTTACTTAGTAATGAGATTCTGACTGTACTCTGAAAAATTCTTCAGGCCTTGATACTTGGTCCAGCCTAATTTAGTGTACCTCATGTAAATCAAAAGTACAGTACATCTTCTGGAAAGTGGTTCAACATATACATCTTTGTATAGAAGGTAATACTAGGTCACATTAGGCAAAATCCATGATCAGTCCCTGCTGGACAATATAACCAATATGTAGAGAAAATTGATAAAGAATAGATTTTTCTTGATTGATCCATTCTGTGAAATGTACATTGCATTTACTTTTTATTTATTTTAATTTATTTCATTTATTTCTATATGCTTTTACATGTTGTTGATAAGTGCACTCTAAAGATCAGGCCTTAAAGGTTTTGTCTCAGGCCACATTGTAAATCTGAAGAAAAATCTTTGACATTTTCTATAAATTTCTTTTTCTTCTTTTAAGAAAAACATTTATTTTGGAATTTTAACAAGGGAATTATAACCACACGAATCCCTTAACACTTTTGATATATGGTTACTTTATCTTGTTCAGTCTTCTCTTCATTTTTTAAAAGGCTCTATAAGCTGCTGTATACATATTTATTCAACATCTGTTTTCACGTGGTGTAGTAGACTAAATATAAAGTTAAGATGCCAGCATTTCATCTACTTAATTTTTGTCTAGAAGGATGGCTATTGTGTCATCACACTGTTGCATCTTTCTATAGCCTCATTAATATCAAAAGAGTCCCTCCCACGCCCTTCCTTCCATTCCCAGCCATCCCTCCTTCCATCTGCATTCCCACAGCCTCCCTTCCAGCTGAATGATGCACATCTTTTCTTTGGGCTGCATCCAGACACTATCTGACCTGCCTGGATAAATTCACCTTGGTAACTCAGCAAAACCAAAACTAAACCAAATAATCTTATGACAATTGACTCAAATGTATTGGCTTATTATGCAGTCAGATGAAGACCAGATGAAGAACACATAACCAAAATCATAAAAGAGAGAGCATGAATGGGAGTGGTGACAGTTGGCTTCTTCACCTTAGCAACAAGGAAACGTTAGATCAGTTCTTCCATAGGATCTGATCACACAATTAGGGTTGTACCCATTTGCTGTTCTTGGATGTTTGCCCTCTGATCCTCATCTAAGCCCATCTCCAGCAACTTTTTCTTTTATATTGCTGTAATTTTTCTTATTTATTCATCTACTAAAAATACAATATGTTTGCTGCAGTGCAAGATAAGCACCTGTATGAACAAACAAAAGAAGAGGCAAAGAAGGCCAAGACTACTGATCAGACTATGACTTTAAATTATCAGGCTAAGGTTCTTAGAAATGACTAGCTGTTTCCATAAGAATTTTTCCTTGGAACCTAATATCATACTTTTTTATTCTAGCATCATAAGATATAGAACAACCAAACTTCCAAATTATTAATATGTTTGTATTTTCCCCCAAACATATATGGCTTCCTAGCCTCTTTTGAAAGTCACAGCCATAATGCATTCCAGATGTCCTGGTTTAGAAATGGTAGTCCCCAGTTTATTGTTCCCACTGAAAGACTCCAAACCATGTGCTGCTTACTCACTTTCCCATCCCCCTCCCCTTCCCCTTGCAGCAGGCTGGAGAGGAGGCACAGAAGGTAAAAATCAGGGGTTGAGATAAGAGAATTTTACTGGAGAGAGCAATTAGATAATAAAATGAAGAGTAACAGCAATAATATTAACAAGAGAGCGTAGAAGACAGGCAAATGATTCACATGGTTGCCCACCATGCCCACAGGACCTTACCCCTGCTGATTGCTTCACCCTACCTGCCAGAAGGAATCCTTTCCTCCCCTGCTCACTCTGCATGGTGTGAGGGGATACAGAATGACCATCAGGCCTTAGTCATGCGCCTTCTGGAAAAGGAGCTGCTGCAAAAATTAACCCCTTCCTGGCTGGAACCAAGAAGATTTTAAATTACTTTTTGTAATTAAGGAGCCTTTAAAAGATGACCATTGAAAATTAAAATTCAGTTTTGACTTTCATCCTGGTCCTTTCTAGGAATGCATTTAAAGAAGGTCTAAAATGAATTTGTCATCGCTGAGCTTTTCACTCCCAATTCTGATGAAGAGAAAGCTACATGCTGAGATTTGAATTGCATTTCATACTTTGAAAAGTTTTATGACACCAGAATATATAAATAAGTAATCTCTGCTCTAGTAGTGATCAAATCTACTTGCTTTTAGGAAGCATTTCAGTTTACATAATTGACAGTCTACACTAAATTGACATTAGTCTGCACTAAATTAATTTACTGGGAATGGGCATTTTCTGACATCTTACAGTTGCAAGATGGCCAAGGAACTGAAACCTAAACAAAAACATTCCATTGGATAAAATGTTATTGTTTTGTATAGGAAGGACTTGAGAAATAACTGCATAACTTTACAGCTATTAAGGTTAAGTCATTTTATCTGATAGCAGGCATGGGAGATTCTAACATTATCTTCCTCATTTGACATCATTCATGAAAAATTAAATTTTTATAGGTTAGATGGGTACTCATGAAGTAACATGAGCAGCTAGGTGCACCTATAGCTAGCAGTTAGAATGGTATACACCCTAAAGTTGTTTGAGTCAGTCTTAGCCATGCCACCACAGATTTCCTTTTTTGTAAGGGACTGTTCTCTCTTTGTAATATGCTTTTGATGTGATTTTCTCCTAAGGTTGTTCTTAGAGCTGGAAATATAATATACTCTTTTCTTCTTTTTTTTTCAGTTATTTAGGATACATCATTGAATCAACGTATTTTTGACAGTGAAGTTAGGGGAATAGGAGTTTGAGCAAGGTATTTCTTATACCATATAAATATTATATAAGAAGCTGGGATGATGTAACCCAAAATTTACAGGTAAAAGATAGCAGATAAACAAGTACAGGCAAGGGATAACGCAGGAAAAAGTCCATCAGTGACTTTCTTAACATTGTCCCTGAGGCCAGAATTGTTTATGTTCCGTTCTAATAAAATGAAAACTTAACCAATGTGTTAATGTGACAGAAAGTCATGCTTGTATTATCTGCCTACAAGTGAAGGAGTTTGCAAGTGCAGAAGAGATTTGTGCCATGGGAATTCTATGAGATGTGTTCCAAACTGCAAATGTAGGAATGAAGAAAAATGGTCTTGATGGTGAGCCAGCACTATAATGAATGTATATCTTGCACTTTATGAAGCCAGCTGTTAAAATAAAAAAAGTATATAACAGAAGATAATTTAAGGAATATCTGTCAGTCATCAATTTCATCATTCATTAATATTATTTTTTATTAGAAAAATATTTAAGAATCTCTGGCATAGAGTGAGTTTCCAATCCACTGTGAGACACAATCTTAGATCCACAGAATCTCCTCTCTAAAAAGACACAGAGAAGAGAATGAAAAAGAGGTAATTTGGCTTGTCTGCAAGTGTGTCAGCTGCAGAGGAGAGGGCGTGACTGGAATTTCAGATGATGTCCAGTGAAATACAAGGATTCTTGTGATGTTTTGGAAGTGTAACCCTTCTTTAATCCCCATTTTGTTGTCTGTTCTTTATTGACTCTTTAGGTTCTCTTAGGTGGGGGCTGTTTCTTTCATGGGTGTAGAGATAAGGTGTCAGTCCAGTTCTGTGGCTCTGCTATACATGCCATGATTGATTATGTGCTAGATATAAATAATTGGCTCTTGCACAAGAATCTTCATTCTTATTTGTAGAATGTTGTTGGGCAATGACACAAACATGGTGTGAGAAAGGGAATGACAATCTTTGCAAGGAGAGCAACAAATCTCTTTCAAGGATGTAATATCCACAGTCTTCTGTCCAATTCGGGAAACAGGAGACATTTTCCCCCATATTTTTGTCAAAATATGTTGTGAGCTAAGAAAGTAAAAGCTAACAAAATCTTTCAATCTCTTTTGAAATATTTGTAGCCCCAGTGCTGAGTCAGCCTTGTCTTAAGTGGCACCATCTGTTAGGTATTGAGCAAAAGTATTTCTTCCAGATCTGCTGACTCTGCATGAGATGAGTGGTCCAGCAACTGACAAAGAGCTAGTTAGAAGTTTCAATTACATAAAACCTATGTATTCATGGAAAGGTCTTCTCAATCTCAACCTGTGCAGCCTGGAGCCAGAGCCTTTATTACTCATATTTGATTTATGCTTGAATACACAAGCCTGACTTGACATGTAGGGCTTATGAAGTACTAAATTTTTTTTTCTTAAAAACTATGATCAAGAGACAAAGGAAGGCTTTAGCTTAACTGGATTAATACCTACAAATGTGTGGTTCTTAAAAAATTTTATATATATATATATATATATATACACACACATATGTAATATATGCTCATTTGATTAAAATCTCTGTTTTTCAAGCATATTGTGATATAATAAATTACTGCAGACATCTAAAGGGATTAAAGATTCCTATGCAGGAGCCTGGAGTGTGCAGGATTAACACACAAGTAAGCATATTAAGTGTCATGTGAGTGAAAGCAGGGCTATGTACTGGCACAGCACAAGAAACATCAGAATGCAGTGAAGAGTTCCGACCATTTATTCTATAGCACTCAGGTCACAAGTTATGATTTAGAAAGATTCTTTTTAAATAACTATTTCATTAACAAAGAAAATATAGAACAGAACATCATTTCTAGACACACTTTCAAAAGTAATGTGAAGACCTCAGCAAACAAGATATATGCAAGATACCCAATCTAGTTATGCAGTGGATAAGTATATTTTCCTAAGAGAAAATTTCTACACTGTCAAACAGGTTTATTCTTTGAATGTGGGGTAATTTTCTGTGCATACCAGAGCCCATCCCTGTGCGAAGAAAGAGTGAGAATGTGGCACCTGACCAGTAAAAACTAGACATTTTTTGACTGTTTTCATATCAATTTTTTAAGTTAGGAAACAAAAGTTAGACAATAAAAGAAGATTGAAACCTTCAAACTTCACACATTTATATTATACAAACTCTAAAGTTCTTACGACTAAAATACTCTGGACTTGGTTTTGTTTATCTTATTACATTGATATACATTGCCAGAAAATTCAGTGAAAGTCATTGCTTCATTCTTATATCTCAGAGTATTTAAGTAATATTTTATCCTAATATACTTTTATCTCCACTGAATATATATAATCTACTAGTAGTTCTTTTAGTTTTATACTGTGTAGTTATTCTGATTAAGGTCTTTTATCTGTTATCTTTTGTCTGTTCATTTAATAAATATTTCATTAAAAAAAAAAATCTGATTTGCCATCTTTAGAAATTGCAGGACAAGGTAATTCAATTAAACCTCTGTAACTCTCCCCACAACAGCAATATCACAGCAATACATTGATATATAGTGTTAGTATAGTACAGGATCCTTAAATGTTTTCATTGTAAATTTGGACAAACATTTTTCCCCTTATAAAACATCCAAGAAGCTATGTTGCCTAAACAAAAAAAAAAATAAAAACCAAATATTGAAAGAAAAAGCTATAAATCACGTTTTTTATAACAGAATTGTTTATTTGGAAGAGTCTTGTTTTGCATTATGTTATAGTGCAGTCCAAAAATGACCAAGATTTAGTGTTTAAAAATAGAAACATCAACCTTAAAGTTACAATGGTTCTGTCTGAAGCCCCAAAGTGTCTAGGTAAGAGTAAAAAGTTATTTTCTCCCTGTCTAAGTACTAGTACTTATGCACTGTCAGACCATGTAGCTGGAAGAGATTTTGCTCGGTTTAACAAGTTTTCTTTCAAAGCTACTTGAACTTTTTTTTTCCCTCTTTGTTTTTCGTAAATTCCTTTCCCCTCGCCCCCCCCTCCCCCCCACACTTTTACAAAGCTTGGAGAATATCCAGGTAAGATGAACAAGGAAATTATTGGTATCCATTTCCCATGGAAGATATCGTCCAAAGGATCTTTTCTTCCAAAGCCCCTAACCCTGCTGTAGACTACAACAGGTTATGTCCATTTTTCAGTATACTCTGTGGCTGGAAGCAAATCAAAGGCCACCTTACTGCAGTCCAATTTAGCTGTGATTTCTAAATCATTTATTTAAGACGGGAGTGGGTTACATTAACCCCTGTATCTTGTGAGCAATTTGAATATTTCAGTTTACTTAATATAGAGACTCCATGAGAAGGAAGAGGTGTCAGGAGCTTTGAAATATTGAGACTACAGTCATGTGTGCCTGAAATTCACCAAAATTTCATTTTTAGCATTGAAGCAAGTCTGAAATATTTGGCCATTCATTTATACGTTTAAAATTCTGCTAGATCTGCATCAAAACTCTAAGTTAAATCCATTTTAAATTTTCCCTGAGAAAAGGGAAATTCCTCCACCAGATAAATAAATTGTCAAGGAACCACAAGTAGCAGTATCTAAAAGGACTGCATAATTCACATGGAATTATGTGGCAGAATTTACTTTAGTGAATTTGCTGGGGTTTTTTTCCTTGCTATTGACTCTATTTGGTGTGGTTTCCAGTTTATTTGTTTCTCACATCTGGTGTGTAATCACTGGCCAGCTACACAGAATATTATTCAAATGCATGATTAGTTTAAGATAAATAGTGCAATTATGATGCTTACATTGGAAATCTTTATAGGAAAACTGTGATGTTGGAGGTGTATCTGCCTGCAAAAAGAATAAAGATTTTTTTTAGTGATCAGAACACCTATGTGTGAAAATATCAGGTTCCATAAAGTCTTCTTTAAAAGAGCTCACACTTATGAGGACATTGATTTAAAAACATTTACTTCTCTGGACTTCAGAAAATACAGTTTTCGTACTTTTATTTCTCTTCAATAGACTTTTGTTCATGGAGTTTCTATTTCTATGCAAAATTTCCTGATGCAACATTTCCAATATTTTGAGAAATTTTCCAGAGCGAGCAGAACTTTTGGGTCATGCAGATTACTCGAATGAAAGGTTAGGTCTCTAAATGTTATTAAATCTTACTTTTTGAACCTCAATCCTGCTGTAGGTATGGCCTCAGTATCACATAATGTATTTGTGGTACAGCAGAGAATCAAAATCAGATCTTAAAAAATGCACACTCTAATCCTTAGACTGTTTTTCCCCTCTTGAGAAAATTTGTTGTGATAGCATCAATAGCAGTTACTGGTTACAGGATGAGGAGAGATGTGAAAGCTGTTTGGGCTATATGCTAGCTTTAGTCTCTTATCTACAAAACTGCAATGTAAAATGTTTACAAAGCATTTGAATTAGGTTCCTAGCCTGTTAGTGGAGAGAGGGAGAAGCCACACTAAAAAGTGAAAGATTTATCCAGAAAATACTGGGAAGCCTACAGGCAAAATAATCCTATCTTTTCATAAAATTATGGAAAGAGATGATGTAGTCAAAAAGGCTGGTCATTTGTGAGTCTTATAAGTCACATGGTTTTAACTGCTTTTCTTTTAGAGATTAAAACAATCAGTCCTGTCTTTTGTTCAATGTCTTTTCCTAGGTTTTCCTAGGTTTCATAACATATAGTAGTCTTTTATTTATTTTTCCTTTTTTAATTTATCTTGTTTGGAGAAATTGGAATTTTTAGAATGAGAAAAGAATGGAAAAAAAGAATGCTGTAACTTTACCCAGGGTGGAAGATGATTTGTACAACCCCTCTCAGTTTTTTGTCAAGAAAGGAAAGGCTGTAATGTGGTTTGTGGACTCCTTCACTGAAGTGAATGCCATCATTGCTAACGAACACAAAAGTTAAAGTTCTCTCTCTCAAAATGATTACTGCACAGTTAAGTACAATAAATATGTTACTGTGAGCAGCAGAAACAACCAAGCTCGCTTTGCTATTGATTTGTATCTTGAGTGTGAGTTCCTGGGTCATATTGTCTCTATGAAATGTAAGGGTTGCACACTATAACCTCTCCCTAATACAGTTTTTCTGCTTTATCCAAAATTCTGTTTCTATGATTCATAGAAAGTCTTGCACTCTTCCATTTATTATGATTGAGATGGAACAGAGGCTCTAAAAGCTGATAAGAGGCTTCATGCATATACACACACATAAACCTCTTTTCCCTAGGAAATGAACTTACTTATGAACTCTTAGAAATCTTACTGTTATCCTCAATATCTTCATAAATTAATAACAGGAGTGTTTTAGTAGAACTTTACAAAAGTTTGCCTTAAACATTACTCTTTTAGATAAGTCTGTTAAAGAGCAGATTGAATCTGGACTGAAGGTTAAATTACAGCATTGGGGAAGGAACTTTAGGCTCCAATCCAAACTCAAACATATTATATCAGAATTATCTCTGCATTTTTCCTTTTAGGTCTGGTCTTCCTTCAATATGGTTAAGTAAGGAGGTTGAAATCCAACTTGAATTTTTTTTTTCAATTTTGTTTCAGAAGAGGAGGAAAATACTTTCCTTTTATAGGTGACAGATGTGAAGTTTGTAAGATAATCAAAACCAATACATGTGCATGACAGTTGCTGGTAAATCATAACTGTTAAACATCAAAACCTAATCTCACATAAAAACTGTAGTTCCATCAAGCTCTTAAATTGTTATGGATGGAGAATATCAGAAAAGAATGTGTTTCAGAGAGAACAGGAGCGCAACTGGTAGAAAGTAAAACTATTACACAAAAAATGCAAGCTTTGGGGGACATCATAATTTCCTCATATTCATCAATGTTGAATGGTGAGGTTGACAAGAAAAGAATCTATAACAGCAAAAGTTGTTTTTCAATATTTGGAGGTAATAAGCAAAACAGGGAACTGTTCATTTGCAAGAGAAGAACTAAATATGCAACAATATTCTGTACAATTTCCATAGGTAGTCACAGACATCCAATTATGCTTCTTAAGAAACAGGAACATGTCAACTACACAATTTAGTGTTCAGACATAGAGACCTGCAGATGACTATTAGTTTCTGCCCTGAATTCATACTGTTTCAAAATTTCATGTATTACAGTTATTTTTGCTCATCAGGTTTTCTCCAGTTTAATTCATTATTCAACAACATCGACTATGCGCACAGAGTCTGACAAAAAACTTGCTGCACCATTTTTTGGCAGTAGCAAGACTCCACTCTTGCAGAGCACTTTGGGAAAATTTTCTGCTCTGCAGAGAAATTTCTCACACTGATGTTTTTGAGCAGCGAATTCCAGTGAGAAAAAAAAAGACCAGCACAGAAATTAGAGCAGGATGGGTCACTCATGTGAAATGGAGATGTAAACCATTGAGGAAATCACTTCCTCTTAACTGCCTTTTGTTTTCCCCAGTTTATGCCTCCCTTCCTTCCCATAGAACTTCTTTAGGGAACACTGGTCCCTCAGTTATAGTTCTTGAGTCTCCACTCCAATCCTGCTTTCAGTGATGGTTCTGGATGTCGGGGTTAAAGATGGGATAAAGGTGGTACAGAATTGCAAAATATATTATATAGGTTTAGTTTAAAAGCATTAATACAAATGGTGCTTTTTCAGAGCCCAACCATTTCCTGAACAATTGGAATCAGTTTAACTCAAAGTCTTACCTCACTCATGGGTCTCTTTCTGTCTCTACCGCTTTGTGGAGAGAAATAACTAAATTTTCTAATTAAGCATTCTATATTATAGCAACTTGAAGGCGGCCTAATTTTTACTAATTTCAAAAGTTCTGTTATTAATGAGAAATCCAGCCTAATTATATTTCCTTATGACTTCTAATTAAAAATGACAGACTACTGCAGAACATGGAAATATTTTCCAGGTCAGGTAGTAACATTAACATGCACATTGTTTATTTTTTCTGGCAACTGGCCTTTTCCTTTTAAGCTCCAAACTGGTGTTAATTTAATAATAAAGGACAAAAGTCAATGCTGCAAAAGCCTTCCTGTCCTATCAGGGCTTATGCACATTTCTGAACCTGCTCATTCATCTGTCTTAAAACCCAGAAATCCCTTTGCTTATAAAAGAAAATGCCTTCTAGATCCTCTGATAGTGGAACATAGGGATTAAACACTTGCATCACTTGTATTTGAAAGTGTTATAATTGGCATTTGGCAAATTCTGAGTTCAGAGTGGGGTTTTTTTAATGTAGAATGACCTATATATAACAGGGTTTTGGTGAGTTTTTGTTGGGTTTTTTTTAAGAAAATGATAATATTATTTATTTCTAGTATTCTGCTACTTTTTTTTACAGTATTAACTCAGATGTCCATGACTTATTTTCTGGAATGACAACATTTGAAGGGCAGTAAACAAATTAAATCTAAACTAATTTGAATAGTAGTAAACAAGTAAAATTTTGATTCAAACTTAGTTATTTTAACTAAGCTAATTAAAATCTTTACTTTCCTGGTAAATACCTGTTAATATTTTATTCATCCAAGTGCTCCAGAAGAGGTTTAGTGGAAAAGTGCCTTTATTTCAGATCTAACTCCTCCTTCCAGTGAAGAGAAAAGAATATCCAAAGTAATATCAAAGCAAGAAATCTGAATGCTCTATCAACCAAACCAATGAAATAATTCTCCCTGGTTTCTTGCTGGAATTCACCTTGTCACAGCTTTGACCAGCTTGAGGTGCATCTACTTTTTCAGTACACAATATAACCTCATGGTTACAATGTCAGAGGCTGTAGATGTTCTACTTGTAGTCATGTGCAGCTCAGAGAGCTGAAAGAAAATTCTAAATAATAAGAGAGAAGGTCAGCAGTTACTGCACCAGAAGCAGGTGTGATAGGTAATACTCTATTTATTTACCGTGCAATTACTCTGTTTTACTTCTGTCCTATTGAGTAGTATACTCTAAAATTTCTTCTAACACATGTAAAAGTGAAGCAATATAACTTTAAAATATTGAACTTTGAGGTTCATTAAGTTTGGATATTCTTAAGAAAAAGGAATCAGACATAATCAAAAATCCAAATATTCTTTAATTTCACATATTTCTGGATGGAACAACATACAGCTTCATTATATAATCCAGTACTATCTAATTATATAACACAGAAAAAAAAAAACCAACCCTGTCTTTATTTAGTGTTTTTCAGTATGAAATGTATTTCAAACATTTCATATATTCCAATCAACCATCTCTAGAATTACGTGTTCACTGAAAAGAAATATGGGCTAAATTCTAAAAGCACTAACATCCTGTAATGGGTTTGGTTTCTGTTCCAAGTATTTCCCTCATGTGATTTAAGGAAGTTAAATATATTGTTTATATATGTAGCATCTCCAACGGAATTAACCAGATGCTAATTCCTTTCATGTTTTTTTCAAAACATATTATATAGACCTTCCATTTATTTTGTGATTGAAACCTCAACATTTCCATTTAAAGAAAATAACTGATCCTTGTAGCCTCCCTGCCAGCTCAGTAAGCATTATCCTCATTTAGGAGATCCTAAGTGTCCTGTACAAGATTGTGTGTTTTAGTAGGTTTTCAAAAGTGGATTCAGGTAGCCAATATATTTGTAACCCTTTAAAAATTTGGGAAATTGATTTTTTGACATGGATTAGGAAATTCAAATGTTTGAGTATATATATCGCGCATGGCAGCTTTGGTTTAATTTGAATCCAGGACAGAACGTGGCTCATGGGATACAAATGCATGTTTTCTTGAAAACTAACCTGTTCCCTCAAGTCTGAGCAGACCTGATTCCACCTCTCTGCCGTCACTGGACACCACAGTGTTTTCCTCTCTGTTTGCCTTTATCAAAACAAGAACATCAATCCAAATCTGAAACCTAACTCTGAGTATGTTCTAACCACATGCTAGAAAATTCAGGCTGTGTTGATTAAGTGACTTACATCATGATGTCCAGTAAAGCTGAGAAAATTAAAGTACATCTAGCAGATGGAAGTTGTCTATCTAACAGGAAATAAAGTACTGTTTAAGAGAATTTGCTCTTCAGGGCAGGAAGCCTCTTAGAGGACAGGTGGAGTTTATGTTCCCTGGAGTTAAGCCAGTTAACCACACAAGAAGCAGCACAGATCAGTAATTCAACATGCTGACATCTGTGTTCACAGCAGTTTAAAGCATTTTAAGCTTATCATAAGCCCACTTAAGCAGGAAAAAGGATATAACAGTACTGGACTCAGATAGATCACCTGCTTTAAGCAGGGGCAAAGAGGAAAAGGACAAGGACGAGAAGGATGTGTTGCACTGGGAGGACTGACACGATGGAGTAAGTGCTGCAACACACTGATGCACTTGAGCCTTCATGTGGTTTGATTCACCTTCAATCCAGATACTTCCACCTTGAATTCAGGACATTTTTGGCAACCATGATCACCATGATCAATACACCTATGGTATTCTGTAATGTGAGCAAAAGGAGACAGAACTTTAGCTCTTGTTTCAGCTATTGTGAATCACTGACTTAAAGGCAGTAATTCTAAGAAAAGCAACTTATTATTCAGACTGATATGTATTACAGGAACAGTGGACAAAATTGTAATTCAGTCATCATTATGAACAATAGACATACCCATGGGTAGATGTTGAAATACTGTAATACTGTAAAAAAACAGTGTAGCAAATTATTTACCAGCTTTTTCACCAATCACCATGCAAATCAATAACCAACCACATACAGACCAGGGTAATTACCTGATGGCAAAATAACTATATAGATGTAGGAAAAATAAATTTATTCTGCAAAATCTATATTCTGCAGAATCTATATGAGAATAAACAAAATAAAGAGAGAATGTAACACAGCTTTTCAGTCAGGATCTGAGTTTGCCTTGGGGGCAGCTAGGAAATATTGCATAACTCTTAATATTGCAGTTGAGAGGCCTTTAAATTCAGCAAATCTGCAGCAGAAGTTAGAAAGGAAAATTAGCATTCATTGTGCCCTACTAGTCAACATTCAGCATGGACCTGCTTAAATTTTCTGATGCATTCTGATTACAATATTTCTTTCTTTTATGATACAACTATTGTTTATCAGCAAAATTCCTTAAATCAATTTGTTTTAATATACATCTTCAGGTTTTCTTAAAAGAAAAGCCCAGTGTGAGTTCTCTTTTTATTATTATATATTTTAGCATTTCAGCAGGGCTTGCAGAAGAGGTTAGTGTCATCTTGGTGGTGAGCACATGAGCACAAACACTGAAAGAAAGATTTCTGCCAGTACCTCAAAATCAGCCAGCTGGACAGTCTGGAATGTCAGTGAATATTTCCTTCTCCAGAAGTGGTAGACTTTGCAAGGTATAGGTCGTGCTTTTTGCAGCACCATTTCCTTCAGAGAGCAAAGGAAGAATTATTTAGGGGTACTTTTCTGTACTGACAAAGTGAAAAGGGTTGTCAGGGTTATAGATCAGGCTGCCTTAGATGTATTTGCAGCAAGAGCTTCCAGCTTTGGAGGAGAGTGGCAGAAGGAGAAGCAGACAGTGTGGGAAGGATGAGGGGAGCAGGGTGGGGAGCAGGAACAAGCTGCACTCTGCTGGACTTCAGGGCATGGGGAGAGGGGAGGAAGGAGCTGCTGTCCTTAGCCACACACTGGAGCCTCACTGCATAGCTGACATATTTACACAATGTGTGTTTCCATCCCTGGGAATGAGACGCTGCTGTAAGCAGCTATGTGCCTTGAAGCCAGGGAGCACCGGGGGACTCTCGTTTGCAGCATTGCAACAGCTTCATTTCATTCACTGCCACTATGAGAGGGTCCTCTTGTATTTCAGAGAAATTAATCAGAGCAAGTCTGGACTGAGGTTCCTAGAAACTCTCTTTCTCTGGGTGTTACTTTTGGGAAGGGCTAGGAAAATACTTTAATATCCACCATAGGTGTTGACAGTGTCAACACGGTCAGAAGCAAAATATTTATTCTTCCTGTATAGGCTTTTGAACAGTTTCTAAACTCTTTTGAATGATCTCTATTTATTTCCATGATAAGTTAGCAATTTAATTCAGCATAGAAAAAACAGTGGACAGAGGAATATATGTGTTCTCTTGAAACAGGGTTAGAAATTTGACTTGGGGTAGAAACCAATTTTGGATTTAGCTGAAGTGTGCTGTTTAAGACTTGCTGTGCACGAAGGCCAGCAAAAAGCACAGAGAAGATTCAAGGCTGCTTAAGAAAGGAATGTGAACTTCCAAGCTAAACGGGAGATAAGAAGGCCCCCCCCCCTGAACCTTGGAGCAAGATAAAGCCAAAGTTGAGGCTGCAGGAGATGCAAGATAGAGCCGGAAGTTGAGGCTGCAAGAGATGGTCAAGATGACCCTCTAAACAAGGACTGATAATTGTAACTAGTAAAATGAATATGCATGAACCTATTGTGAAACCCTATGCATATGCACAAGTAAGGGGGATAAAAGAGACTCAGGACTTTTCGGGAGTGTGCATGTCTTTTGGGAGAATACTCCACATGCGCCCGCCCAGCGCTGAATAAAGATACATACCTACTTCCCACAAATCACTCTCCTCCAAAGCTCCTGTTAAATAACATGCACAGTTCTCTCGGAATCTAGTCTTAAATCTAGATTTGAACTAATCTCCAAACACTACCTTCCAGGAAATAATCGATTTTTATTTCTACATATCATTCTTATGCAATATTGTTTCTCTTTTTTTGGGGTTTGTTTTTTTTTTTTTTAAGAAAAAATGAGAGGCAGTAATCAAGGTACCCGCCAGAAGAAAAAAATACAAGCTGAAGCTTTCTTCAGTATTTATACTTAGCACATTTAAAAGAAAGAAAATGTTCCTCAGGAATTGAAAACTTCTGAATGTAGAGTCCTGTTTTGTTATGGCAGTGAGCTCTGCTAATTTTCTTAGAGTTTTTTTCCTTCAGACTCCAAAAAATTATGAAGTAGTTACTGGTAATTTAAATAAATTTTCCAACATTTTTTAGTCTGAAATTTTATGGTATTTTTTACACAACTCTGCCCATAGCCAGTATTAAGTAGCAATTTTCCATCTGGGTAGGGTGACATGTCATGCAGATGGTACTGGTGTTTACTCTAAGGCTCTCTACACATCTGTCTTACAGAGAAATTAAAGTATTCTTTCTGCTCTGAACAGAAATTACTTCTGAATTTTCTGAACTATGAAAATATTTTCAGATTAGAAGTAGTCAAGCCCTCTATTACACCTTTAGGAAAGGTTATGACATATATCTTTGGGGACAATAAAGCCTAATCGCAAGGACAAAATCTTAAACTCTAAGCTTGCCTGTGTTGGATTGGTCTGCAAAGAGAATGTACATGGAAAGTGTTGTTTCAGATAATGTGCTTGTTCCAGTGACGCCTATTATCCCACAAGCAAACATGTAACTGTCAAATCCTTCCTTTTTGGTTCTGATCTTCTGAAACACCCAAGGCATTGCACTGCAAAAGTGAATAGTGCCTACAGCCATGGATACCAAGGGCTGCTCCCCAATTTTGCACAGTGAGTCCGTGTTGGCTTTGTGGCCATCTTGACAATGCTCCAGACCTGAATTTCTTCTGCAGATGATGGCTCCTGGCTATGAAAGGGCCAGAAAGAAAGGGATTTTGGCTGTGATGGAAATTTCACCATGGCAATAAGACATGCATGAAGTGCAGATGGGACTGGTTCAACAGGAGGTTCTAGGATGAGCACAGAAAGCTTAATTTTATGTAAATCAGAACAACTGGAAGGTGAGGTGTTCAAAAATGCTTATATTTCATTGTGTGTAAGCATTGAGAAAGAGAGAAAACAGAGTTTGGTCTCACTCTGGAAAGGGCTGTGGGACTGCAAATAAAAACACTTTCACTTCTAAAATGCTTTGCCGTGAAAACCTATAACAACACATATATGGATCTCCATTAGTTGTACTTTAGGAGATGATGACCGTGGATAATGAGTATGTTTCTCATCTAATAGTGTCTGTATCCTGTTAGTTGGATGGCTAGTTTTACCTCTTGCAAAGGAGTGCAGCATTCTTTACAGTTATAATGGGTCTAAGCCCAACACAACGAGAACCAGACCACATCTCTGAAATAATATTCTTGTTATGCCTATTGAATAAGAAGCAGAGGCATGTTTCAGAGAAACTACCAGTGAAACTGTTAAACTGAGATGTCTTAAATAAAACTCTGGACTTCTGCTGCTAGTTTAGTTACCCCCATGCTGTGTGAGTCTGTTGCAAGATATGTCCTCCTCCTCCTTGTTCCCACTGTGAGATGTCCAGGCACTGTTTCCTATTGGATGCTTGTGTTGCAGCTAACATAGCAGGGTCCACTAAGCACAACTGCAACACAACTATTAAGTAACAATATATCTAGCCCCACACTTTGCCCTTACATGATTGTTTGCTAAGCAGTATTTTATAGTGTTAGTGTTATTCCCTTAATCGTTATTTAGCCAAGCTCCGCACACATAAGTCTTTTCTATTCCCTAATAAATTGATCTCTCTAGCCACTTCATCCCTTTTATTGCTTTTCTCTGAAGGAAAAAGATGGAGAGGGGCTGATAGTAAAGTAACCTCTATTTTCCACAGCTCTTAACAGCAGTAAAAGTTTTATGTTATTCATAACCAATATATGATACCAATGGTCAAACGGGTTTTGCTTGGTGCATTTCTAACTGTGCCTCAGTTTTCCTTATACCTCCTTCTTACACATTGCTATCACTTTCCAAGACCTGGAATAAAAGTTTCCAGTCTTAGGAGTTTTGTATGTGCCTCATCAGGCTCCTTACTGCTGGTTAAACTTTGGCCAGCCCTACCTTTGGATGCAAGTGACCCTTGAGTGCATAGCATATGGATCTGCATGTCTGAACGTGAAAATAGTTTGAGAGAAATAAGCTTTATATAAACTCCATGTTCGTACAAACATATGAAGGGTGGTTGCCAACACTTAGGCCAGGTAGGAAGGAGTATATATGAAAATACATGAAACACCACAAGTTTGAATATGCAGATGCAGGCCTTGCTTATTAAAAATGTGAGCGTTCTGCCTTTTTCCTTAAGGAAGAAATGAGAATGCCAGACACAATTTTGCACTTTAGGAGATTAACTAGATTAATTTGGGACTTGACGTGTACATGATTCATCTCATATAGCACTCATCTTTCATTAACTATACAACAGTTAATAGTATTAAATATTATATAAATATATAAGCCATTAATTATATTATAGAAACTATTATTAGTATAAAGATGATGCTGATAAAGAGGTGAACTGTAAAATCTTGCACAGCAACCAAAGCTCTATCTACACATTCTCAATCTTACATGTCTTTTTGCACAGAACTTGCCACATAACTGTTAGTCTCTCGAGCTTCAAGGCTAATGAATATAGAACAGCTATACTATACCTGAGAATTTTTCAGTAAGTAAAATGTTTCTTTTGCATTGGTGACAGTTAGATTCCTTTAGATACAGGCAAATTTTGAAGAAGCTGTCCCTATTCTGAGAATGGTAGTTAGTTCCTCACATGAATAAACTAATGCTCCTATCTGAGTTAATGCCTCATGATGGAAAGCTTTGTAAACAGCCTGTGAAGAAGAAAGTAAATTATTTTCAAGTTAACTGCTGGAAAGGCAAGGAAAAAGATACCATTTTGCTGTGAAAAGGATCATGCTAAAGCTGTCAAGGGAGAAAACAGACTGGTATTGCATAAAGTACAGCAAACAAAGGCAGAGGTATCAAGATCACTAAACAGCACAGAGGAGATAAAAGTACTCCAGACTGTTTGTATAAAGTGTTAATTGCCTGAGTCCCTGTGAGACCATAGGAGTACACTCCTGCTGCAGGGCCAAGTTCTTATGTAAAGTAATTAAAGAGAAGTTTTGATCAAACTCTTTGATGTACATACTATAGATTTTGAGGATGTTTGTCTAAATACTCAAGATTTCTGATTTGATTTTATTAAACGGTAGATCAACCTTTGAAGGCATGAATGCAGTCCTCCAGGGCTTCACATTGTTTTCTTGTTGAATATGAGTCCCTTTTGGGATCAGAGCCAAAGTATTTTGCAGTACATAGACATCATAAAATAGTGATAGTGTGTGTTAGAAAGGAGGTAAATGGCTTTCAGATACAGACATAATGCCTGTAAATACAAAAGCCTGTAAATATAAAAGACCAAACTATAATTTTCCAAAAAGTATAGTTATATTTGACCTGTAAGTCAAAATGTAATTACAAGTTTTTTTATTATTTCCTTTAACACAGAAAACATGTCTCCACAGAGTATGAATTACTGAGCTCTTACAGGAAGTTATTGCAAAAAGACTCTGCGACAAGACTCAATAGATGAACTTTTCTATAGTATGACAAACATGCTGAAATAGTAGTTAACAAAAGGGCTACAGAGTTGAAGTGTTAGGTATAATCTTCCTTATGTAATCACTAAGTAGAATCATCATGAAGTATTAATGCGTTAGTCAATAAAATAAGTGTAGATAAGGTCAAACTCCTTAGGTGTTATCTCTTCAGCAATAATTGCTGCTACAACATGAGTTTATGAACAGCATGATACATCCTGCATTTTAGCAGTGAAAAGACTTTTTCAAGTAACAGGCTGTTTGACGATAACAGTAAAGTAAAGCAAAAGTGTAAGTAGAACCTAACTCTGATAGATGTGGTCATAGGGCTGCATTTAGGGTCTCTTCCCGGGGCAGCTTCTCCCATTCTGCTGCTTTTACCTAAGTTACATGTCACAAAAGTCTTGCCAACTTAGGATTCTTCATCAATTATTGGCTCCTTAGTAGGTCATTATACTTCTTTCCTTAAGTCACCTCTCAGCAATGGCTATTTAAAGAGGAGAACCTGGCTAGGTCACCTTGGGTAGCACCAGCAACTAAACAGCCTTGCTGCGATGTCATTTGTCAAGTTTGTCATGTGGTTTGTCATCCTATCTTTGGTTGGCCTGATCTTAGGCTAGGGCCAAGCCTTAACACAATTTACAAGATTGTAAGTCTGTGCAATGAAAGCACAATCATTGCAATGTCTGTGCAAATGAAAGCGCAACACTACTTGCAGTTCTCTTGCAGTCAGCTGCAAGTGCTTCAAGATGTCAGTCACAAAAAGTTAGAACTGGTTATGAGATGCATGACATTGAATAAATTGACTGCAAAAGTTGATAGATGTTATTGCTCAAACAGTATATTTAGACTTACACCCACAGAGAGGGGGTTTTAATATTGAGGGTGGTTAAACTTTTATCAATTTGGATCCTTTTAAGGGAAAAGAAAATAAGTCACAGAGGGACTAGAAACTGGCAGTGAATAATGAGAATTGCTGATTCAAAATATTCTATTTTGTTTTTCTGCCTATTGACATTCCTTAACAAAAGTAGAATATGCTAAAAGACTTCCACTGATTTCTCATTCTTATGTCACTTTAAATGTATTAGGATTTGATGAACTGTAATCAGCAAGCAAGCCACTAAAATGTAGTTTTCAGTACAACATTATTTGCAACTTTACATTCAAAGTTATACAAAATATTATGTACCAATCATTGAAGGGGATTCACCTTGGAAAATCTACATATTGATTTGAAATTTCATTGACATAGGCTTGATAAACATTTGATCTTGCAAGGAGCAACATTGAGATCCACCCAGGTAAAGTGGTCTGTGAACACCAAATTTGTTCAACTTCCTAAGAAATCAGGAGCAGGATTTGCCTTCTTCATACACCATCTACTAGGAATCAAAGTTATCAGTGTTGTACTGTAAAGAAACATCATTATCAGCTGCAGTGTCTTGGCGATCTTGAATTCTAACTGGCTGTTAGAAAAACAACAACAAAAAAAATAAAACCAAACAAACCAGGGGAAAAGAAGTTTTCATAGCATTAACATTTTCCTGAAAATAGTTAAATAATATCATTTCATTAATAAGATGTAATTTTGGAATGAGCTGCAGTCTGAAGACAAAAGTAAAGTTTCAGTTTTTAATCAATATTACCTAATTAGTCAGGAAGTTTCCACTAAGCTCATCAATTGGAAAGCCTCATTGCCTATTTTAGAAGAATGAATGTATCTTGATTGCATTGTGTTTCTTAAATATTTCATTAATGCTGAGTTGGGAACATTTGTGTTCAGCAGAAATTAGGATCTAAATTCTTATCTTCTGCAGGAGAAGAACAAATGGAGAAGACTAGCTTACCTAAACTATCAGGATGATTAGTATAGAGAATGATCTCCTTTGGAGGAGAGAGAAAGATTGGCCTGACTCCTTCACAAGGATGGAGCAACCTCCTCCAGTGCCACTGGTAACAAAAACTCTGTGACATCTCTGAAGATCTTGATGAGAATGGATGTAACCATGTTTGAATGGCTAATCAACTTTCTCACATGCCATTCTGTGTATTACAATGGGCAATTATTTCCTCCTTAAGGCTCAGTTTTATTTTGTCATCTCTTTAATAGGACAACTGACTTCTAATAGATAGAGCAAAGCTTCTCCTAAGATAAAGAAATTTCCTCCTGTAATTTGAGACTCTTCCCTCAAGATCAAAAGTTTTTTAGCACAGCAACTGACATGTTGAAAAATTTGTTTAACTGTAGTCTAACACAGCCCTGCAGAACTTCAGACACCCTTAGAAACACACAGGTTTCACATTTCATAAATAATTCCATATTGCCCAGCAAGACTTTTCGGCATGGAAGTTTAATCAGCTATAAAACTGTTTGTGTATGTTAAAATTGCTAGTATGGACCTTAGTGTGAGTTTGGCCCAAGTCAAAACACTGTCTCAAACAGTATTTGAACTGAAATAATGAATTTATATAGACCAGAATCCATTCCTCACAGGTAATTCCATGCAGTTTGTTTTGAATGGTAAAAGAGTTTAGTACTATGTAATAATTGACTATGCACTATGTTCTGCCAGCTGGCTTCAGTGCCAGAGATCTGTCACAAGCCTTTCACTAACCTTGCTCCACAAAGAGATCCCATTTGTCTATAGCTACTTGCCCTCTTCCTCTACTCCTGTGACTCTTCTTTTTCCCCAAAATTTGTTTCAAAAAATCTGTTTTCCAGTTCATCATTGAGATACTTTAGGAATTCCAAGAAAATCTTCTTAGAATTATAAAGAAAAGTCACAGGAAAATAAAAGATCTCATCAAGAATCCTAAACAAGAAATTCAACCTTGGGTCATACGGAGCATGTCCAGAAAAGGGCAATGAAGCTGGTGAAGAGCCTTGAGAGTGAGTTGTAAGAAGAGCAGCTGAAAGTTTAGGCTGGACAAAAGGAGGCACAAGGGTGGCTTCATTGCTTTCTACAACTGCCTGAAAGGAGATTGTAGCCAGGTGGGGATTGGTCTCCTTTCTCTGAGAACTAGCAATAGGACAAGAGGACATGGTCTCAACCCACACCAGGGAGGTTCAGGTTGGACATCAGGAAGAATTTCTTCATTGAAAGGGTTGTCAAGCATTGGAATGGAGGGAGCTCAGGGAGGTGGTGGGGTCACTGTCCCTGAAGGTCTTTAAAAAGTGACTGGATGTGGCACTTAATGCTATGGTTTAGTCTGTATGGTGGTGATTGGCCAAAGGTTGTACTTATTAATGACAGAGGGTTTTTTCAACCTTAATAATTCTATTCTATTATTCTATTCTATGATTCTTTGTGCTGCTGATTGCTGAGAGTTTGGGAAGATTTACAAAAGAAATATTGCTTTATCATTATCTTCTTTACTTTTTCTGAATCATGTGCAATCGTTAGAGGAACCCGACTGTGCCTGTACTGCTGCTCTACTGTTCTTATAAGAACCAAAAAAATACTTGTGTGAGAGATATTATTGTTTTTTATCATTGAGAGGCATAGGAATTTTTATTACATGCAAGCATCATAAAGGGTAGGAAATTTTGTAGTCTACTGTATGAAAATCCATCTTGCTGATTAGCATGATTATTGTGCGATTTTTCCTGCAGTAATCATCCATCAATAATGAAAGAGGAAAGCAGGAAACATTCATATCCTGTTGTACAATAGACTAATTTGCAAAATCTGTTAACAAGGAGTTACAATAATATAAAAGATTACTCCTAAATATGATGAGATTAAATATAGATATTTTCCTTTTTTACAACACTTTTTAAAGACAATTCCAAAAGATGCATCAATATACACCTATTAAAAATAGTCATGCAGTGCTGGCTTTTTAGAATGTAATAAAAATTACAACTAAATATATTTTCCTAGTGTCGTATAAGATTGCTTAGAGAAAATGCAGACAAAGTAGCAAACCCACATCTATTCCAGATTATACGACTGTGAACTGGTATAAATTATATATGTATAAAACCAGTATGTAAATATATATATATATATACTTATAAGAACTGTATTAGAAAAGTATGTGGGATTGATCTTGAGACCTGTAGGATGTTGTATCTGGATATTATTGTAATGGACTGAAATTTTACTCCTGTGGTTTTTTGGGTTTTGTTTTGTTTTGTTTATTGGTTTGGTTGGGGTTTTTCTGTTGTTGTTTCTTGTGGTTTTCTTGGTTTGGTTTGATTTGGTTTTTTGGGACTTTGTTGTTGTTGGTTTTGATTTGTTTGTTTTGGTTTTGTTTTTTTTTGCCATCCAGCTATTAAATTCCAGATATTATTCCCGTGCCAGTGATTGAAATAAAGAAAAGGCTTTTTCATAACCTTGAATCATAGTCTTCACTGTTTAGTGAAGAATATGAAGTTTGTCCAGAATAACACTTTCCAAGCCATTCATTTTTACATAGCAATTTTATGTTTTAAACTATAAGTTTGACACAAATAATCGGTCCTTTCAAAATAACCTAAATATAATTTAAATTTGATTTCTGGTGAATTTTAATCAACATGTACACATACTAGCAGATCAGCTTTTGAAATAGCATTTTTTGCAATGGTCCAAAGAGTTTTGTTTCCTTTTATTTTCTTTTTACAGGAACAGAGGGTCACCCAGGATATACTTCACATTAAAAAAAAAAAAAAAAGGTCATCTTCTACTTGCTGTGTGAAAGGCTGCACTATCTCTTTGAACCATCACAACATGGTGAATTGTGTATGGAACCCAAACTTACTTTTTAATCTAAATGAAGGAGATTGTGCATCTGATTTAAAGTTTTAGTTGACAACGGTATTGTTCTTTACCTAACATTTTTGATTTTGTCCATACATTGGACAGATTTCATTTAGAAGATTATGTATGTGGTGACACTTAGAGGATGTTTTCTGCCATTTTAATGTCTTTCTCATTATATTTTTTCATATTTGTGGCTACACTGTTTAAAAATAAACTTTCTTAGCATATAGCTAGGACACAGAAGTATTTATACAGATAAATTTCCATATTATCATAGACTGGTTATGCACAGATAAAGAACAATATATGTCTCTGAACTAGGGAAGTTTATTGCATTTTTCTGATTAAAAAACTTGCATTACAGTATATATACAAATATTTCCACAGTAGGTAGATTCATCTTGACCATAAATCACAGAAAGCTACAGCAAAGTCATTAAATAATATCAAGAAAAGATAGTACATATTAGGAATCTAGACATCTGTAATAGTGTCAATCTTCAGCTCAAACCTGGATTTAACAAAAAAGCTTCTCCCATTTTACTCACTAGTTTTGAATGCCTTTTTAACCTCAGGACACTCACTTCTTGTTGTATTTAAATCCATTTAAATCCATGAAGAAGTTTTTCCAAGAAATGGAATCAACTCAATTAACATTTCTCATCTTGTAGATCAATTTACTGTCTTTCTCTTTTCTAGCGATAATACGGAAGACTACTTCCAGAAGAGAAAACATCTTTTTGAGCAAAGAACTATTGAAAAGTCAGCCCAGAAATGTATATTACTGTCATATAATTTCATCTTTTTAAGGGTACCCCACAGTCGCAGTCTTCAAATTGGGGTGCCTGCACCCAAGAGGTGCACAGTCCATTGGGGATAGAGAAGAAAATGGTTTTAATATAACTAATAAATAAATAAATAAAACATTTAAAATATTTCATCTTTACCTCATCTTTTTTTTTTTTCTGATTTCCAAGAGGCTTGTATGTTTTATAAAGGACATATAAAATATCACAGTAGTAAATGTATGTACTTTATAAATAAATACATACATAACATATTGATAGTGTATGCTCAAAACTTTTTTACTGATAGGGGTGTACAATCAGAAAAGTTTAGAGATCATTGCCCTAGAGGGCCCCTGTGTGATCACAGAACCACCCAAAATCTACCAAAAAGTTAGGCACCCAGCAAGCCATAGCTTCCTCTACAGGTCTCTCTCCGCCAACAGCAAGAGAAACTGGATTGGGTTGTTGATAAACCATTCTGGCTTATTCTAGCCCCTTCCTAAGGGAATTGTCCCAAAGTCCTCAGGGTATATACCATATTGAAATTTTCAAATCTTCATCTTAAACGTATAACAAATACTTTGGCATTGTTTATCTAGTTTTGGGGATGTCCTGTAGCAGATCTGTGTTTCTTTACCTATTTTTTTTCTCTTTCCTTTTCAGCTTGTTCATCTTGACTGTTTCTGCACTCACACAGTAATTTTATACTCTTTACCTTCCTCTTGTCCTGTGTCTTTCTTGTCTTTCTTATAACCTCTCATGTCTCCCTATGTCTTTCTTATAACCTCTCATTTCCACATACTTACTCTATGTGACTGCTTCACCGCAGAGCAACTTTCAGTTCACATCAATTAAGTAATTACAAACTGGTCGCTGAGACAGAAACAAGAGTAAACAAGAAAAAGGAGAATATAGCAAATGCAACTTTCCTATTATTGTAACTCCTGTGTTTGCAATCACTTATGTTGTCAGCTCTAAGTTTGAACTATAAACTCTTCAAGGCAGAAATCATTTTTCACTTTCACAGACTATTATGCCATCTTATTGCACTATATAAATATTGGTGCACATTTTTAAACACAATTAATAATTTTGTATGTCACAATGTTCATCTGTCCAACTAAAAAGTCCTTAAAGGTTTATGAATTTTATGTAGCAGGTACTGTTCACTTCCTAAAATGGTATTTCTTTAGAATGCCATGTATTGGATAACTGAGGTAATTAATCTTGTTAGAAAATTTGAGTTAATAGCAACATCAATCATGCTTATTTTGCACATGAAAATCTCACTGGTATCACTGCTAGGAAGAACAAAGGAGAAAACATAGAATCATAGAATCATGGAGTGGACTGGAATGGACTTTAAAGACCATCTAGCTCCAATCCTGTACTGTGGCCACGGAACCTTTCAGTAGACCAGATTACTCAGAGGCCCATCCAGCCTGGTCTTGAACACCTCCAGGAATGGGGAGTCCACAGTGTCTCTGGGCAACCTGTTTCAATGCCTCACCACCCTTAAAGAACTGTGTCCTAATATCCTGGTCTCCTTCAGGTTAAGGTCATTCCTCTTCCCTTAAATATCCTCATGAAAAGACCCTCTCCAGATTTCTTGTAAGCCCCCTTTATGTACTTGAAGGCTGTTATAGATTCTCGTCAGAGCCTTCTCTTCTCCATGATGAGCAGCCCCAACTCTCTCAGTCAGTTTTTGTAGGAGAGATGTTGCAGCCCTTTTATCAATTTCATGGCCCTCCTCTGGACTTGCTTCAACAGGTCTACATCTTTCTTGTGTTGGGGACACCAGACCTGGACACAGCACTCCAGCTGAGGTCTCACAGGAGTACAGTAGAGGGGGAGAATCACCTTTTTTGACTTCCTGGTCATGCCTCTTTTGGTGCAGCCCAGGATGTGGTTGGCTTTCTGGGCTGCAAACATGCATTGCCAATCCATATTGAGCTTTTTATCCACAAACACTCTCAAGTCTTATCCTCAGGCCCAGTCTCAATTCATTCTCTTGCCTGACTGTACTTTTGCTTGGGATTCTCCCAACCCAAGCACAGGATCTTGCACTTGGCCTTGTTGAATACCATGAGGTTCTCACAGGTCCACCACTCAAGCCTGCCAAGGTCCCCTTTGGATGCATCCCTTCCCTCCAGCATGTTAACAGCACCACACAGCTTGTTCTCATTCATAAAATTGTTGAGCGTGCACTCAATCCCACTGTCCATTTCATGGGTAAAATGTTAAAAAGTACCGATCCCAATACCAGCCCCTGAGGAATGCCACCCATCACTGCTTTCTACTTGGACATTGAGACAATGACCAAAACTCTCTAAGTGTGACTATCTAGACAATATCTTCTTCACTGAGTGGTCCATTCACCAAATCTACATCTCTCCACTTTAGGGATAAAGATGTCGTGTTGGACAGTGTCAAGGGTTTTGCACAAGAAGCAGGAAAGGAACCACTCTGTGTTAGATGCTGCCTGATGCAGAAGCAGGACAAAGGTTCAACAGCAGCAGTTCCAGTAAAAAGGTTGAGCGGGTGGTCCCAACAGGGCCACAGTTAAACACACATATACAATATGAATAAACAGATGATCAGCCACACCATCTAGCACAGGTGGAAAACACAGCACTTGGGCAAACATGGGCAACACCAGTGACCTCCACCAGTTCCACTCTCCCATCCATCAGGATGAAAACCACTTAGTGGAAATATTTAAGCATATATGATATGGATCCCCCCAGTAACTGGCCTAGACAGTCTGCACTGGAACTGGCACCTGGATCCCATTCCATCTAGGAGGAGCTATACATAGGAGAGCCAAGGTCTGGAGCTTCCCTCCAGCTGCTGATGCAGACTTCCACACACGTGCACACACATGCACTGTGGATTCAGTAACTGGTCAGTAACTGAATCCTATCCAGTAACTTTATCCAGTAACTTGCCCTGAGATCCTCTCACTTCCTGTTGCCTCATGCACTGACATGTGCAAACTGCACCCTTGGTTGAACCCAAGAAGCCATGATCAGCTCAGCACCTGACTTTGTCCTCCTGATCCCTCCAGTAATCAACTGGCAGATTCAATGGTCTCTCCAGTGCCCAGAGTCCAATTCTGGCCATTTCTATATGTGTTCCCCAGTCTACTTGCCTTACTTACCCACCAGTTCATCTCAAAGTTCACAAAAATACACACTGACAAGTATAACCACACACTTTGCACACACTTCAGCCTCTGAACAGGAATGAATGAGGCACTAGGAGGAACCAGCACAAATCAGAAAAATGTTTGCAAGAATGTCATATGCTAGTGGTCCCCCAGATTAAGACAATCTCAGTATACTTACTTGCAACTGCTTAGGACCACCAGACTGAAAGGCAAGGCATGGTGGTTAATTCTCACTGCTCACAGATTTAAAGGGCTGGAAAGACAGTCAGCTCATAGAGAACAAAAAAAATCTGTCAAAAACCAGCACAAGACAATACAAAGAAATATGAGGAGGACAGGACCTTTTGTCATTGTTACCTTCTATGTCATTGCAAGGAATTCTGCTTACATCTCTTCAATACAAAAGCCTTAGATACTAAATGTTCTACTTGTACACATAGGCTTTAATGGGTTTTAACATGTGGGAGATACCATGTGAGTGCGAATGCATAAAACAGGTTAAATTAAGTCACCTTTCCCTGTAGTACCTCAGGATAAGCATTGCCACATTTGTGTTGGTACAGCATTGCATATTTCCTACAGGCTGCAACGTCATCTGGCTTAGCCTCTCAGCTGCTGTGAATCCTCATTACTAGGCACACTAGAAATAACCTCAAGGACTTAAATGCTGAGGTTCAATTAATGAATTTCATTAGGTGCTTGACACATAAATGTTTTGTGTGGTAACATCATGCTATACCAATGAATCTGCTTGTGGAGCTGGCTGTGTTTCTGCCACGATTCATTCATTAAGAGAATTCTGTTCTGGAAACCTTGCCTGATGTTCAAAATAGAACTTGTTGGCACATTTAATAGGCAATAATCACTTCTGTATTTGACTGCTAAAGGCTTCATAGAACCCCTAATAAATTCCAAATNTCTCACAGGAGTACAGTAGAGGGGGAGAATCACCTTTTTTGACTTCCTGGTCATGCCTCTTTTGGTGCAGCCCAGGATGTGGTTGGCTTTCTGGGCTGCAAACATGCATTGCCAATCCATATTGAGCTTTTTATCCACAAACACTCTCAAGTCTTATCCTCAGGCCCAGTCTCAATTCATTCTCTTGCCTGACTGTACTTTTGCTTGGGATTCTCCCAACCCAAGCACAGGATCTTGCACTTGGCCTTGTTGAATACCATGAGGTTCTCACAGGTCCACCACTCAAGCCTGCCAAGGTCCCCTTTGGATGCATCCCTTCCCTCCAGCATGTTAACAGCACCACACAGCTTGTTCTCATTCATAAAATTGTTGAGCGTGCACTCAATCCCACTGTCCATTTCATGGGTAAAATGTTAAAAAGTACCGATCCCAATACCAGCCCCTGAGGAATGCCACCCATCACTGCTTTCTACTTGGACATTGAGACAATGACCAAAACTCTCTAAGTGTGACTATCTAGACAATATCTTCTTCACTGAGTGGTCCATTCACCAAATCTACATCTCTCCACTTTAGGGATAAAGATGTCGTGTTGGACAGTGTCAAGGGTTTTGCACAAGAAGCAGGAAAGGAACCACTCTGTGTTAGATGCTGCCTGATGCAGAAGCAGGACAAAGGTTCAACAGCAGCAGTTCCAGTAAAAAGGTTGAGCGGGTGGTCCCAACAGGGCCACAGTTAAACACACATATACAATATGAATAAACAGATGATCAGCCACACCATCTAGCACAGGTGGAAAACACAGCACTTGGGCAAACATGGGCAACACCAGTGACCTCCACCAGTTCCACTCTCCCATCCATCAGGATGAAAACCACTTAGTGGAAATATTTAAGCATATATGATATGGATCCCCCCAGTAACTGGCCTAGACAGTCTGCACTGGAACTGGCACCTGGATCCCATTCCATCTAGGAGGAGCTATACATAGGAGAGCCAAGGTCTGGAGCTTCCCTCCAGCTGCTGATGCAGACTTCCACACACGTGCACACACATGCACTGTGGATTCAGTAACTGGTCAGTAACTGAATCCTATCCAGTAACTTTATCCAGTAACTTGCCCTGAGATCCTCTCACTTCCTGTTGCCTCATGCACTGACATGTGCAAACTGCACCCTTGGTTGAACCCAAGAAGCCATGATCAGCTCAGCACCTGACTTTGTCCTCCTGATCCCTCCAGTAATCAACTGGCAGATTCAATGGTCTCTCCAGTGCCCAGAGTCCAATTCTGGCCATTTCTATATGTGTTCCCCAGTCTACTTGCCTTACTTACCCACCAGTTCATCTCAAAGTTCACAAAAATACACACTGACAAGTATAACCACACACTTTGCACACACTTCAGCCTCTGAACAGGAATGAA